>JAOWBR010185762.1:0-10421 GCA_028571145.1 Dionaea muscipula | reverse complement strand
TTTTGGGGATCCATTATATTGAATATGAAAAGTAGAATTGTCATGCGTAAATAATTGACTGTTATTTACGTTAAAATAACCGGTCTCGGTTTTTGGGGATCTTCATGACCGGTCTCGGTGAGGAGTCTCCATGACCGACCTCCACGATGACCGATCCTGGTGAACGAACCGTCGGTGTCCAAAGCGTACATGACCCGAGCATCCTTCACACGAACCCGTCGACCGCCGAGGGAAGGAGACCGGTCATAATGACCGATCTCGGTGAGCTGGCCGGTCATGATGACTGGCCAAGGGAGCATGCCCGGCTTCTGCATGCCCATGCAAGCTACGCGGCCGCACGACGGAGGGAGGACGTTTACCGACGACCCTCGCCTTAAATGGCTGCCCACCGACGGCGACCGGTCTTCGAGAGCCATGACCAGTCAGTGACCGGTCTGGGGACCCAGGGCCGACCCCTCGGCGGCCGTCGAGTCCGACGACGTTGTCGCCTCCTCGTGTCCGTCCCGAACCCATACGCGTCTTTGCTATGCTCTAACGGTCCACGTCACCCGTCCATGTGGAGGAGGTGGGGTCCGCGTATCCTAGTACTTGCCACGTGTCCGGTGTATTTTTTTACAGGTATATCAACCATAAATACCATTTATTGCTCATAAATACCTTCGGCACACAGAACGTCTCCTCATTAAGACGACCCCTCCACTTCCCCAAAGTGTGAAAAATCGGCCCGTCAACAGCGACTATCTTATTCTACCTCACTAATTATCCTCACGACACTCACTGGGGTTAGTTGCTCCTCTCCCACACCTTGATAATCTCGCCCTCCTCTGTAACTTGAATAACCATCGAGTCGTACCTGATCCCTTGCAACCCTGATTCTGTTTGAAACTGTTTCCCCCGGTTTAGTAGGGCCTGAGATCAGCTCTCTAGCTTTATCCAAGGCTTCGAAAGGAAGAGACTTATTGACCTCTTGACTTTTCAACTTCACCCCGATTCCTAAGCTGCCTTGCATGCCTAATCTGTTCTCGGTGCACCACCCAACTTGATTACATTAGCATAAGATCTTTTGTCATTCAGTTTTGGTACCCATCTTGTCGATCTCTGAACCTGATCCCCTTTTCTTAAAAAATTCTCATTACCGCTTACAATAGGGGTTACCTCCACTTTGTTCCCATGCCCTAGCATCCTTTTATCCTTATGAAAATCTGTCATCTTAACCTTCAACTCTTTGTCATGTATCCACAATCCATTTGTCTTTTGAATAGCAACCTCCGTAGCAACCAAGCAGTCGTACTGAACAAAATCGAATTGTTTCCCCGCCTTGCTTTTCTTCCGCGGAATGAACACATCCTTCACCACTCCAAACTTCATGAACAGCTTAAACATGTCCACTGGTTTCATACAATCTGGTAAATCTCCCACAAACAGTGTAATTATCGTACCATCTCCCCTACGATACATCGAGCTTCTCCCCTGGGGTCTTCTACGACTAAGTGTAATCCAGCCTCCATAGCTTCGTTCCCTAATGCCTCTCTCTCTCACTCTATCTCTAGACATTCTTTCTTTTTTAGACAAATATATTTGTTAGGTGTTGATATGAGAGTATATTTTATATACATACACGCGAGTATTACGAGTAGGGTAGGGTATTATAACATATTGATACCCTAATACCCATTGCGAATATTAAATTTTGTATTCATACCCGTACCCATTTTCTTATACCCGTATCATATCTAAATGAATCGAATAGAGTTAAATACTCCAAGTGCGAACCAACAAACCATAAACTGCAGAATCAAAGTCTTCCTCATTCAAGAAAAAAAGTGAAAAGAAAAGAAACGAAATGTAAAAAGTTTTGTCCAAAAGCAGATTAAACTAAGCAGGCTCCCAACCCAAAATTTGCGGCCCAGTCCAGTGAGCTGATCTGTACCCAGGCCCAGGGGGCTGATGGTCTCGGTACTTCCTATTTTTATATTTCGAATTGATGCCCTGTCGATCGAAGAACAAAATATTTTTAAAAAAAAAAAAAAAAAAACACGTTGAGAATCTGCGAAGAAAAGCAACGAGAAGATGCCGGCGAAGATCATCGAGGCGACGATATCGAACTTCGATCAGGTATTCGAGGGATTTAATGCAGAATTGCCCAAACACAAGGCAAATCTCATCCTCTTCTTGGCCGACAAGGATCCTGCCACCTCTCTCAGTTGGTGCCCTGGTATCCCCCCTCTCTTTTCTGTTTCCATTTATTTATCCTCTTCGATACCCAGGTCAAGGTGCATGTGATGGTGTATTTGATTTGTATTCTGTAGTACATAACATGTTTTTTCTTCTGGGTATGTGTTTTGAGAATCAGGGTTATGGGTATTTCAAAGGGAAAATTTCAAATTTTCTGTTAATCTAAGCACCCTGCACCCCCAATCTAATAATCTGCTAAACTATCTACCGGTCAAAGTTTCTTTCCGTCATCTCGTAGCCTGCCAAAGTTTCTTTCCGTCATCTCGTAGCCCGCCAACATCAACATTCATAACAAAAATACTAGTTGTTTTTAAATTTACTGTTAAACTATACGTTTACGATCTAAAAATCTGTTAAACTATCTTAAGTGATCTTAAAATCCGTCAATGTTTTTTAAATGATGTATGTGATCAGTGTTTATTTTGTCTTTGCCTTACTTTATCCAAGTGGAAGGGCTCGAGCATGAATTTGATTTTTTTTTTATTATTATCATTATTGAGTGCTAATGGTGAATGATGGATGTAGCTAGTTCGAATATATGTCATGCCGAGATTCTGGACAAATAAGATTGCTTGATCATGAGTCAAATCAAGGTTTTTATATGTAAAGTTTAAGAAATTTCTTGACACATTGCAACTCAGCTTCAAAATAAATATTGTATAATACGAACAAATGCCAAGGATAAAGAAGGAAGTTTCATCAAAACAACATGTCTACTTGTGGCATCAAGATCTTCAATAGCACTCAAGAAACCATACAGTGATTGGTTATCATCAGCTCCAGTGATTGGTTTTGAGATCATGTATATCATTTAATGAAACGTTGGTGGGTTTTGAGATCATTTAAGATAGTTTAACAGGTTTTTAAATCATGTCTGTAGTTTATCATTTCATCAACTCGTCATTTTTTGAACGTTGGCGGTAATGGGTTAAAAGATGACGGAAAGAAACGTTGACGGATCTTTAGATCACTTAAATAGTTTAGCAAGTTATTAGATCAGAGGTGCCGTGAGATCGAATGCCTCCCTTTGTGAATAGGAGAAAGTACGGACAGGCAGGTTAAGTGGTTGCTGGATTGAAAAAGGATTGCAAGAGAAGGTCACGAGGAGGTTAAGTCATAATCAAAAGAATGAAAATTCCTTCTATATTTTCTTCCATTTTTGGCTACCTAGTGAGCTCTTAAAGGTAGAATATGCCAAAGATTGCTCACACTTAATCTGTTGACAGTGCTTCGGTAGATACTAGATAGTTGTAAACTGAACTCAACTTTTGAACCAGGTAGCTCTCAGTAGTACATGGTTTATCTTCTTTCCCTTGCAATTGATCTGCAGTTTTTCCTTCCACTATGGAATATGAAAATTTAGCAAATACTATTTCACTGTATTGTGCAGATTGTGTGAGAGCTGAACCTGTGATATACAAGAAACTCGGAGCATCCTCAGATGATATAGCACTACTGAGAGTTTATGTGGGAGATAGACCAACATGGAGGAACCCTCAGAATCCCTGGAGAGTCGACTCAAGGTTCCAGCTTAAGGGGGTTCCAACTCTTGTTCGTTGGGAAAATGGGGCGATTACTGCTCGTCTTGAAGATCACGAGGCCCACGTTGAGAACAAGATTGACACCCTCCTTGCTGACAAGTAATTCTTTAATGTTTGAGACTTGTTGATTTGCTTATGAGCTCTCTTTACTTCAATAATGTGATCTGTGGATAACTTATCATGGTGTATTAGATGTGCAGTGGTGCACAATTACTTGGACAAGTAGATTATATTACATGGAGAATTCTAATGCTTGTGGTCAGAAGATATCAACCTTGAATATGCACTAGTAGGCTCGACGTTATGTTATGTACAGAAATCTCACAAGCAGATCAACTGGGAGAAGAACTAGAAAGTTGGACTTTAGGAAGTGAAGATAACAACTTCAAAGTGATATCACCATATGGTTCATCTTCATTTTGGTGTACATCGATGAGTCCGTAGTTCTTCAAATTCTGCAGGTACCAAAAAACAAAAAAGATGATCAAGTTTGATACTTGATATGGAGTTGCAGAAACTAGATGTGTTTTAGATGTTCAATTGCTTAGATTGATATGCCTACACTACACAGGGTGATCATGAGGGCAGATGACAGTAGAATCTGTACTTGAAGACTCACCAAAATTTCGAAGAACATACGGGCACATGCTTTTTTGCTTCTTCCTTCTAATATATGGCTCAAACTAAGATCTCCACAGGGGAGTTGTGTTGTGTTCTGAGAAGCAGAGGAATGTCTTCTAAGATATTGAGCAACAGCCCTACATAAAAGAATGTAAATCAGTCTCACATATAGGAAGTAACCTTGCAAAGAAAGCAGGAGCTTTTCAGGAGAATAAGATTAACCTTGTTCTAGCAGAAATTGCTTCATTTTCTCGCAAACCTTGAGATCCTGCTTCAGCAATAACTTGTTATTAGCATACAATTAACAGCAAATAAAATCAATAACTGTGTTTGGGCAAAGTGTATCCAAACTATCAAAAAAGAAGTAAAATTGGCAACAACAACAACCAAAAAGACACTTCTAAAACTTACTAGCTGGAGAGACTGTATCTTCCTCAAGGAAAGCAAGTTCCTACAGTACAATTGAAATCAGTTAAGAAGCAGCATTCTACTTTATATGCTTCATGGATTAGTTCTTGAACCAACAAACATGCATTTAACCATCAGGGCCAAGGAATCCAGTTCTTCAGCCGCAAGATCACTCAAACATTGCCATCTCCGTTCTACATTTCATAACAACAAATGACAAAAAGCAGAAAATAGAGTAACTTACATCTACTACTCCGGTATTGGACGGAGAAACATCTGAACGATCAGTACGCGCGCCAGAAAAAAAAATGTCATCGAACTCTGGTAATGGCCTTCCTTGTCCTGAGCCAAAAGGATTACTAGATAATCCAATATCTGGTGTTTCCATCAAGAAAGGTCCTGGCACTTGATTGGACTGTGGAAACGGAGTTTGACCATCTTGATTGGACTGTGGAACGGAACCTACTGGATGCCCAACAACATTCAAAGGATTGGGATCAAGACTGGGTTCAGGATCTCGAAGCCGTTCGATTTCCATATGATGGGATGGTGAATGTGAATGTGAACATGAACGAAGGGCTTGATCATCAACAGGGTCAAGTCCAGTATGGTGTTGACTTTGATTGATTTCCATATCCGTGTTGGTCGCTGGAACAGGAGATTGAACACCAGTACTAGGCTCTTCTTCATGTTCGTGGGATAGAACCAAGTGAGCTTTCAAAGATATAAAATCTCTCTTTTCAATGTTTTGAAGATCGACACACGTTCCTACACCAACATGAATTGCATCTCACAAATTTGTGAACCAAAAAAGTGTCCAAACTTTATGAGGAAAACAATCTCTATGGGTCAAACAAACCAGCTTTAAAATGGAAGTACGAACCAGAAATTATTGGCTCATTGAACATCTGTTCTTTCCTCCTGATGTTATTGTACCTCCATACAGCCAAAGCCGTACCAGGAAGCTTCTTCTGTCTGCGCACCAGATCGCTACAATCTTCAAGTTGCTGCTTGATAACACTGTTGCATTTCAAAGTAGCAAGCAATTATAGAATGGCCTTGACGGTTAAAACTTAATTTGTGGATAATGTCAAATACCTGTTAGTCAAAACTACGGACTCATCAAATTGTGAGAGATACCCGGCAAATAAATTTCTTTTCCTCTTCTTTGGTCGAGGAACCTCAGCAGGTGGTGGTTGATTTTCAACCTGAGTCGTGATATTTGCATCGTCAGCAGGAGGAGCTGATTGTTGTGCCACCTCAGTTGTCGGCACTGCTTCGTCAGGAGGACTTGGTTGAAGTTCCAGCTCCAGTGTGTCATTCCCTAGACACATGAAAGAATTCATATCATACATGAAGAATTCATATCACTACATTGGCATTTCTCATCCAAAAAAAGGTTTTACAATATCTCACATGTACCCACCAAATGAGAAATGTGAGCCAGAGATATCGGGATCTTCACTGCGAGCAAAAGACGGAATTTCAGAATGCGGAAGAAGCACTGGTCCGGAATCAAATGGTGCAGGTGTCTGGGCTTCCTTCTCAGCAAACATTTCAATTTGGCCTGAAGACAGACGAGGCACAGCCGGAGAATTTGCTTGAAAAAGCGGAGAAGGAAGTTCTAGTAATAGATCATTTGGATCAGCACTTCGCATCCTCAAAGAAGAATCAGGAGGCTCAGTTTCCTTATCAGCAGCATTTCTGCAATATTCAAAAGGACAAATATATGATGTTAAATTCAGCTCCCCATGCAAAGCCAACAAAAGCTCCTAGAATCAGACATGAAATATATGTGGGGTGCTTGTCATAGTGGTCGCTTGCGATGAACCCACTGCATTAGATCTCGAGTTTGCGACCTCTCCATTCCCCTTTTTCTTACTAAAGTATGACAAAAAAAAACAATTTAATTTTACACTAAATTAATTAGTTATATATAGTTCTTGGTACATTCTCATCAATATAATTACAACTATTTTTAAGACTTCAATAGTTTCTGTTAGATCACAAAACATCCCTTGTATGAGTGATATACAAGTTCTTTACTGGTTTGAAGCATGGTTTGGGTGTGTACGAGGCTTTGCCTTGGTTTTAATTGGGCCGCCCGCAAGTGTCGGGTCGGATTAGTCCTTGATGAGTAGTCGGATTCGTCCGGACATCTAAGTCATAAAAAAAAAAGGTTTTTGATGTGACCAGATGGAACTACCAAGAAATTATCACGTGCATATTAAAATTATTTGGGTTAGAAATAGGTTAGGTTGTTCCGAACCAGCTATGTGATCAAAATGGAGATTACCGAAACCGGTCTAAAATTTTTTTGGGTAAGTCGTTATCCCAATGATCACCTCTATCCGAAATAACCACATTAATATAGTGATATAAATTAATACATTTTCTTATTAGAAACACCCAATACCTATTCCTCTTAATGTATATATAGCAACTTCCTAGTAGTAAGATACCGACGTATATATATATTTGTGAAGTTTCATTTCACCCGAAAAAAGAAAGAACAGAAAACAAAGAAACCCGAGTAGTTTTGAATTAATATCTTACCATATCATATCATGATATCATAACATAAAAAGAAGGTCAAGATTATTATATCTTCCCTTAATTTCAACTAATAACCATAAAATATACAAAATTTGTAGGTCTGTTTGTGTGTATATAAGCTAGCTAAAGTCGTGAGAAAAATCTCACACACACACACACACCACACGACACACGACACACAAAGCAGTACAGTTAAGTATTAATATAGATAATGAGAAGGATGAGTTCCATGAATATTTCGGCAGTTGTTTGTTTCTTCCTTGTATTTTTGGGATTCTTGTCCTTCTCCGAGTTGGTGCAAGCGAAAGTTGCCAGGATTTTCAACATAAGTGATTATGGTGCTATTGCTGGTGGCCGAGTGGACAATAGTCAGGTAATTGTCTATTTTGTACACGTGTAATTCAATCTTGAGTTGTGTCGTATTATTATTGTTATTAAAATTTGCACGCAATTAGCTAGGCTTCTCTAGTAACAAACAAAACTAATGAAAGTGAAACTGATTTCAATGTGATTAGTCAAAAATTACTAGCACTCAAAGTAAAAGCTTGAGGCATGTAGGGTGCTTGTATAAGTGGTGGTGTTTGTGATATTTCCATTGCATTTGGTCTCGAACTCAAGACCTTCCCTTTCCACAAAAAGACAAAAAAAAAAAAAGTAGAAGCTTGAGAACATTATTATTAAAATGTAATTAATTATAATATTAAAATTTTGATTAATTTGTAAATATATGTGAATATACACTCCCTCTTTTTTTTTTTTTTAATGGTCACTAGCTATATATAGAGAAAAAAATAGTTACTACAATGAATGTCATGGTGATCTCATTAAACGGGTAAGAATCAAACGATGATCAATTTATTTTGAATAGTTTGATTATTTCCAAGTTTACGATTATTACTATATTTATAAGGACCAAAATTTAAAACCCTTTTTTTTTTTTTAAATGTTTTAAATCTCAATGCTCTTTCTTTTTATTATATGATAGGCATTGCTGGATGCATGGGCTGATGCATGCAAATGGAAGGGGATGCCAGGATTTGGAGCACAAGTGCTCATCCCAGAGGGGTATTTTCTGGTGAACGACGTGAAATTTAAAGGACCATGCAACAGTCCAATCAACTTCAGAAACAGGGGAGTTATCTTGGCGGCACAAGGAGTATCCACAGCAGACCATTGGCTTAATTTCCAGTACATTGATCAACTGATGATCGACGGACGAGGAGTTTTCGATGGGCAAGGCCTGAGTGTTTGGCACAAGATCAACCCAAGCCAACTCCCTATAGTGAGTCTGATATATAGATATTAATTTTCATGCATATATATTGAACTGTTTTTTTTCTTCTTCTTAATATATATTATATAATCTCGCAGGCACTTAGCCTTGACTTTGTGTCAAACTCAAAGATTCAACACATGAAAATGATAAACGGCAAGACCACCCACCTGTCCCTTTTTAGCTGCAACAATGTGAAACTCAGACGCATCATCATCACGGCACCGGAGACGAGTCCAAACACGGATGGCATCAAGATTGCTGAATCCGAATACATCCAACTATCGGATTCCAGCATTGGCTCAGGAGACGACTGTGTGGCGCTGCTCACAGGGAGCAAGAACATCAACATAAGTGGCATCTTCTGCGGCCCTGGCCATGGGATCAGCATCGGGAGCATGGGGAGCTCATCGAATTTCGACCAGGTCTCCCAAGTCAGCGTCAAAGACTGCAGGTTCACCAACACGTCGAATGGCGTCCGGATCAAGACTTGGGCTACCATGAATCCTGGTTTGGTTTCTGATGTAACATTCCAAGGTATCACCATGGACAATGTCGACAATCCCATCATCATTGATCAGAACTATTGCCCCGAGAACGACTGCCCCAAGGTACGGATCTATATACGTACTATGTCTAAGTCCTAGCTCCCGTAATATTTACATGCATTTCTAGTGAAACTGATGAATTTTCTATTGAAGGGGAATTCACATGTTAAAATCAGCGATGTCAAGTACAGGAACATCACTGGAAGTTCGAGGTCCCAGTTTGCTGTGAATTTGCAATGCAGCGGAACCGATCCTTGCAGGGTTGAGCTCATAGACATCGACCTGACTTACGATGATGGCAATGGAGACAAGGTGCTCTCATCGTGTTCAAATGTCCAAGGCAGCGCAAGCGGTGTCCAAGTACCCAAATCCTGTTTTTGAAGCCTTGTGTTGTGTGTGCGCTACGCTAAGCCTAAGCTATGTGTTTTCTTTTCCCTCTTGTTTTTTTTGGGGAAAAAGAAAATTCACTGCATGCATATTTTCTTCTTGTAGGAGGAAGTGTAGGAAAATGGTGGTGGACTAGCTAAGGTTATATATCCACCCGCCTACATTACTAAAATTACCTAAGCATTAATTGTTCTTGATCTTTGATAATTCATCACGTTAACTTTATCAATCGATGGTTAATTACCCTTATCCCTCTTGTTCTTGATCTTTGTTTTATTTTATAAATCTTTTTAGAATAAACAAATAAAGTTCAAATAACCAAGTACGTCGCACAACTTGATCCAACTGGGGAGCTATCCCCATCCATCAGGGCTAGTGGGTATGAGAGATAGAGAGGGGCCTTGGGCCCATTACCGTTATCATGGCGGGTCCGTCCATATCATGGGCCGGTTTGGGACTTCGGCGGCAGATCGAGATTCGCTCGAGAAGCCATCAAACCATGGTCTTCCAACCAAATTAATTAAAGAGGCCCCTTTTCAACCCCCTTTAAAAGGTGGTCTTCCCCTTTCATATTATCCCACCAATTTTTATCCAAATATACTAATTACTCTTCCTCCTTTCCCATTATCCAATTTATTATAATAATAATAATAATAATAAAGTATTATTTTTAATAAAATATTATTTCAATAAAATATTATACTCAAAATTTATATTTTTTTGTGATGATTTAAATGAGACTAATACTGATATAATAATAATTAGGGGTGTAAACGAGTCGAGTCGAGCCGAATATCTTTATAAACGAGCTAAGCTTGTTAAATTTTAACGAGTCCGAGCTCGAGTTCGAGT
>JAOWBR010185751.1:0-10422 GCA_028571145.1 Dionaea muscipula | reverse complement strand
TATTTTGGGATATGTCCATTTTACGGGGAGACTCTGCCGAAATTTCTGGTGATTTTAGGCGTTAGAAATATTTTGATATGATTTGAGGTTTGACTCATTAGCTGATTGATTGAGCTAGGCTTGATGGATTTAGGTGGATAGGCGAACCCGGCCCATCCGAGGTCGCGAACCGGACCCCAGCCGGGTCGAGGCGTGACAGTTCATGTAGCAATTTTCGGAATGATATTCCCAGCCAGTGGCTATATTGGATATCAGGTGTAGTTAAGCCCTGTGAAGGGTCATGACACACCCCTTAGATTCCTAATTGTCGAACCAAAAAGGCCTGAGAGACATAACATTTCCGCATTAATCCTTCTTAACCCATCTTTGTTCAAAAGAATTCAGATGGTTCGTTAAGAGGATGTAATGTATGTATTTATTTTATATATGTTTCTTTTTTAGGAAAGAGAACTTTGACCATCTGGGTCCAATTCAGACTTTTTTCAGATTTCTATCCTCACATCAAACTATCTAAACGTTTGATACATATCCCCATTAAAATATCCTTAGTGTGGTGCAAAATTTTGAGAAAAAGAGTAGTTCAGAGCACTTGATTAAATTTCTTAATCTATAATTTTCAAATTCAAGGTATTGGCCGTTTGGTATACTCAATATCGTTTCAGACTTTTTTCCCAAGTTGGATAATGCTTATATTGAAGTAAGGCAGATATATTAGTATTATACCTTAGACGTGGAACTTCTGTAAAGATTTCTTCTTATCTAAGTATAATAACTAGAGACGATGTGAAGAATATAACTAATGAAATGGTTAAATTAAGAAATAAAATTAACAGAGAAAATAAACTTAAAAAGAATAATTAATCAATCGTTAGAGATGCGAAATAATGAATTCAGACGTGATCATGGAGATAATATAAATGATCAGTCGTGCATTTCTACTATGTAAATGTGGATGTGGCAGTTTGCAATCAAACGTGATAAGCTAGGCAGTCATAATGGATATACAGTCAAATCAGTTATAAAATTATAAGCATATCAATTGGATGATCTTGAAAGTACACAAGAATCAAAATTAGTTTTGAGGTAATGTTGGTATCGGGTACCATTAATGTCCTTTGGGAAGGACAAATTTTAACCAATTCTGACATGGGAAATCAAAACACAATAAAGAGAGGATCTTTGTGTACCTTTCCAAAAATGCATATATAAAGAGATGAAGAGCCATTCTTCAAAACCACCTTAGTAGCTTCTTTGAAAATTTAAACACTATGGCAGACCTTAGGATTTCTGAAGCTACATGCATCCTTACTGAAAACGATCTTGAACATGTTCAAATCGCATTCCCTCAAGCACCAGGTGTTGAGTACTTTCTCCCTAACCCTAATGAGTCAGTGATTAGTTTTAGGAGATGAGAGTCTGTGGCTGTCCATTTAGACCATTTTAAAAATGGTTTACGTTTTCCCCTTCATCGCTTTGTGGTTGAGGTTATGAGGGCTTATGGGATGATCCCAGCGTGGCTCACCCCTGAGTCTATAGTGTACATAGTTAGCTTCATCATACGGGCTTGAGAGTTTGGCATAAAGCCAACCCTTCCCACGTTTAAATGTGTCTATCAACTAGTTGATGAAGGTAATGGGTATTATAGCTTTAAACCACGTACTGGTTACCAACCAATCTTTGTTCCACGGTCACCAGACGTGTGGAAACAAAGATTTTATTTTGGTGACTAGTGACGATTGGGATGAGTTCCAGCCCCCTAGAGTTCCTAATCCCCTACCCTCTACTCCCTATAATTTGTTAGCACCTTTAGAAAGAATAATGTTATCAATTTGTGATGTTGGCATTGGCGTGGTTCCACGAATTTTTGAGGTGGTTACCTTGGAAAAACTAGAAAATCAGCACATTGCCACTATGGAGCATCCAAGTAAGCATGTCTTTTATGGATTACGTTTGATATTTATCAAACGTACAAGGATACTGACTTAATTTGTTTCTGATTATGATGTAGGGGGGACGTGGGCGGAGCTAAGGGCTCTATATGGAGACCCAGTGGGGATAAATGGACATCCAACTATGTATGAGATTTCATCAATTGAGGAAGAAAATAAAGATGAAGACGATGCTTACTACGAAGATGTTGAGGGTGCAGTAGACACAGATTAATGTTTCATCTTTTTAATTATGCTTGTGCTTGTTCTACAAACATCACTTGGTCTGTAATAATTTTGACTGCTAATTTTTTAATTTTCTTCACTTTTGGTTTCTTTACCTAATGCATGCTATATTTTGATTCGCAAACGTGCCTTTTTTTAATTATGAAAACGTTATGATCAGACGTGTCCTTAAAATAAGGGCAAACGTAAGAGTATTATGAATACATGAAGAAAGATGAAGAACTGTTAAGGAAATTTTTGAAAATTTTCCTTAAAGTTCCCCCCCCTTACACTAAAATCTTACATTGTCCTCAATGTAGTATAATAGTGTTAAGAAAAATGTATGTAATCATGAATATACTGCCAACGTAATAAATGAAGGAACGTCTGATATACTTATTTTTGTATGGGAATGTCTGATTCTTGATTAATAAAACGGCAGTGTTGAATTTTGAAACGACATCATTTTGTCGTGAAATGACACCATTTTGCTGACCTGTTGGAACACACTCAGGGGACAGGAGCATTAATTACACCGTCCTTGACGTCACATCCTAAAGGTGGGTCATCATTAATATGGGGAAATTACTAAATTGCCCCTTATGTAAAAGAGAATATTAAAGGGTAAAACAGTGTAATGCCGATTTTACCCTTTAGGATTAATATAATTAATCCTTCTTCTTCTTCTTCTTCCCTCTCATTCTCACTCTTTGAATTCTCTGAATTTTTACAGAGCTCGAAAAAATTGAAGCTCCATTGGCGATTCTGATTCTCAATTCTTCAAGTGCTGACTTCAAATCTCTCTTCTAGACTTCAGTGAATCGTCAATTAGGTACCCTTGAATCGATTTCCCTAACTGATTAGGTTTCTCTGAACTTTATTAATGGCGAAATCAAAGAAACCCTCATCTTCATCCGAACCTGTTACACGAAAAACTCCACAGGAAACCCAGAAAACATCACCAAAGAAAGAACCTAAGCCGAAGGTTTTTAAGATTATTAGTGAGATTCGGAGTAATGTGGGTTTAGAATTCATTGAGGGTATTACCGAGTTATTTCCCGTAGACAGGAATTTCTCATATTCTCTTCCCCATGAATCTGATTCTTCTGTTAACATTACTGTTCAGAATAGTATAGCAGTGTATTATGACCATCTACTAAATGGATTAAGGTTTCCCCTACATTCTTTCCTTGTTAAGGTGTTTAATACATACAAACTTATCCCTGCTCAGCTTTCTGCCAATTCTATAGCATTGACTTTAGGGTTTATGGTGCTTTGTTGGGAGAACAATATTAGGCTATCCCTAGCTTGTTTCAATGAGCTTTTCTATGTGAAAGAAGTTAAGAAGGGCACAGGGTATTACATGTTTAGCACCAATCGTGGTTACCAAGTGTGCTGGATTAGGGATTCAGTAGTGGATTAGCAGAGTAAGTTTATGGTAGTGAGTAGCACGTCTGACTGGCCAATCCCTACTGTGGTTCAAACGCCCAATAAGCATCTTGTATCTGATGATGATTTAGAGTTATCAGACGCGGAGAAGGCGAGATTGAAAGTGGTCTTTGCTAAAAGGAAGGATTTTCCAAAGTACTTTGACCTTATTAATGCAAAGACCATGGAGGAGCTCAAGTTATCCAAAGTTCCCCATCCTCGTATGTTTTTCTCTTTATGTTTTCATTTTTATCTTCTCCTATGTTTGAATAGTGTTAACCGTTTGGTTAACTTGTGATATGCAGAAGGAATGGATTTGGCAGGCATACTCGAGGTTGTGAATGAACAAGGGGGAGGACATATAAACAAGAGTTTTCCGCCGTTGATGGAGACTACGTCTGGGGTTGCTGGAACGTCTGATGTGCCAGTAAAGAAGGTGTATAGGAAGAAGAAATCCGAAGGTTCTAAGGCTGGTGCTTCGGCCATGACTGAGGTGGAAGACGTGGTTGAGAAGTAAACCGCGTCCGAGGAGAATGAAGTCGCGTCTAAGAAGAATGTTGATGCTACTCAAGAAAGCAAGGCTATAGCGGCTAAGGAGAAGTCCAAGCCAAGGATTCAACAAAAAAGGAGGAAGGACGTGATAAGCCTTGGTGTCGGGGAGAATTTGGTGGATGAAGATGTTGAAGACAAGGAGGAGGGAGGATTTGAGGTGAGGAAGAGAAGGCGTTTGAAGAAGGCAGCGTCTGAAGAAGAAGCTGCAGCTGAAGATAGCGAGAAGACTCAATCTGATGAGGACGTCCAAGGGCTTGCATCTGATTCATACGTGCATAGAGATGGACAGATAAATTAGAAACATCAGAAGCAAGTGGCTAAGACTAGGCCATCCAAGATGTCAAGAGGAAGGAAGTCTTCAACCTAGGTTATTATCCTTCCTGCGTCTGAGGCAGTCAGGGAAGAAGAAGAAAAAGAAGAGGTAAGGGTTGTTACCAAAAAATCTAGTCCTATCGCTGAGGAGCTAAAAAAGGAGGTAGATGAACTCCTAGCTCAAGCCTTTCAGCATTCCTTCATTTCCGAGTCCCTAATCTTACTGGTTAATTTGGTGCAGGAGCACAAAGAGGAGAACCCGTCTGACCAAACGGTTGGGTCAGACGGTCGAATTAGAATAGAGGAGGTGGAGAGAGGTGAAGTCCCTACAGCGTCTGATGATGAGGAGGAAGAGGATGAAGAAGTTCAGAGGGAAGGAAAAAGCACAATCGTGGAGGAGGAAGAAGAGGATGAAGATATGGGCCAGATACCACCCACCAAAAAGATACATCTGGGGTGTTGTCCAAACGCAGATTGGGGATGCCCAACAAAAAGATGATAAAGAGATATGCAGATACTCTTCTAGGATCATCCAGTCGTGGGGCGAGGTTGGCATTGGATGCAATTCCTCGAACTGACGAGTTGGCTTTGATGATGAGAAATATTGTTGAGGTAAGTTATTGCGAACTTAGTTTAGCTTTATTTCCCTTAGTCTGTGTGCTGATCAAATGTTTCCTTTTTTCAGCTCTCTGCCATGTCTGGTCATTCGTTAAGGTGGTTTTTAAGAATGGATGCCTCCAGAAAGAAGTATAGAAGAGAAATGAGAAGGCTGAAAGCAGAGGTACAGTGATTTCCTATCCCTTTAATGAATGACGTTTGATTATCCATAAAATTGTATGACCCACGTCTAAGTATCGTATTCCTTATTGCAGAATGATCGTCTGAAAGGAGAGTTAACTTCTGAGAGGAAGAGGTTGATTGAGTTGGCCGATGCATCACTTCGGTTGAAGGAAGACGTGATGCAAGTGACTAAGGACAAGCAGACGGTGGAGGAGGAGAACGAAAAGTTGAAGGCTGAGTTGGAGAAGGAGAAGGGAAAGAGAAAGAGATTAAGAGAGCGCATCGTGATGCTGCACAACGATTTATTAGATAAATCGCTAAAGAATGATATGTTGCACACTGAGCTGAATGAAACTTGTCAAAAACTTACCAAGGTTTGGAAGTTCCTTTTTTTTTAACGTTTGCAGTTCCCTATTTAACTCTTTTTTGTTCTTTTGACAGATCTTGGAGAAAAGGAACCTGGTGAAGGCTTGTCTCCCCAAACAAGTGAATTATATGATGAAGGAGGCTTAGAGAGAATATTTGGAGTCAGATGCATTTAAAGGGATGTTTAATCGTGTGTCTGCTCCAATCTTGCGAAATGGATGGCGTCTGGGGATAGCTCAAGTGCGCAAAATGCTAGCAGAAGATGATCCCTTGATTCCTGAGCTAGATAAGATGGAGATAGATGTGAAAGTTCTGTTCAATTCAGAAGAAATCCCAAAGATTGAGAAGAAACCGATTGAATGGACGGAGACGTTTGATGATGGAGTTTTATCTTGTATTGAAGAATGAGGCAAAGAGATAAAAGAACTGTTCCCGATGCCTTCCACGTCTGACATGTTAAACATTGCTCTCCAAACTCCAGCAGCTTTTATTCCTAAGGCTCCTTCAACGTCTGATGCTCCTCACTTAATTCCAGCAGCTCTTACTATGCCTCATCCTCCTCCAACGTCTAATACTTCTCTCCCTCCTCTTTCTGAACAAAGCATCCCCCTCCTACTAATGAGAATGTAAGTGATGAGAAAGGTGTATGAAAATATTTGGTTATAGTTGTGAATATTTTTGTGATTGAATGTTTTTCATCTTTATGTGCGTGTCTCTTCCCTTTCCATTAATTTCACGTTTGAGATAATGTCTCAATCACAAATGGTTTTATGCAGATTGTTGATGGGTTCAAACGTGAAATTACCAGACTCAGAAGAAGAAAGGATGACTTGAGAATGAATAATCAACTTAGAAAGATGACCATAAATAATCTTAAGCTTTTTTGTGATAGGATGGAGTCAAGGAGGGATGATCTTCAAATTGAGAACAATTTATTGTCCATCAAGATTGAAGAAATTTCAGAGACCAATATGAAATAGAGAGAGAGTAGACGTTGGGAGGTGGCAGGGCTTAGAGCCGCATTAGAGAACTCTCAAAATCAGTGCTCTGAAAAAGTCCATGAGGTGTTTGATTTGAAGAATGATTTGTTAGCATCACGTCCGCGTTTAGAAGAGGCAGACGTGATTATTGAGGATCTTCAACGTCAGCTAAAAGATAATGAACGTGAGATTCAATTACTGATGAATCTTAAGAAAGAATTATTTGAATCTCATCTACGTCAGAATGAAGCAGACGATATTATTGAATCCCTACAGCCTGAGATGAAGGCTCTAGAAGATGAATGGAAGGCCAGGGTAGGTTCCTTGTGGTGGCAAATTGAAAATTTGGAAAAGGATAGAACTACCGTGGTCTTTTCTTCTTCCTCAGATGATTAAACGGAGGGTGAAAATGCTATGGAGAATCCTACAACTGCTCTAGTGGTCTATGTTTCTTCTCCTACGTTTGAGAATGCCTCCATGCCTACGTCTCCTATACTTAGGAATAATGCAGAGGATATGAAATCAGTAGATGAGGTAGGGATTCATCCAAGTAAAGTTATGCCTCCTATAGATCGAAGCATTGTAATAGAAAATATGAATGAGTCAGAAGATTTTGACTCATTCATAAGATTCTGACTCATTGTATGATTTTGACTGGGATGAATACAATCATTATTTGAATGGTTAATTTTTATCTCACCCCTTCCCCTACATTTGATTTTAATCTATCCTACCACGTCTGAATTACGAATGGCATCTCTAACTAAGAAAGAAAAGAAAAAGAGAGAGAGTCAGACGCAGAGAAGAAATAAATCAAACGTGAACAAAGAAAAACTGAATAATTTAAAAAGAATAATTTAATAACTAACTAAAACGAATGGATCACTCTGAAGAAACATCAAGAAGATCAATATCTTCAATCAAACCAGACGGTGCTCCTTCAAAGAAAGGTTTGAGTCTATGCCCATTGACCCGAAACTTTTTCTCAGGGTTTTGGATACTTTGAATCTCAAAGTACCCAGACGGGTTGGCCTCTATTATGACATAGGGACCAAGCCATCTAGATTTTAATTTTTTAGGAAAACGTTTCAGACGTGCTTGGAATAACAAAACCTTCTGCTCAACACTAAAAATACGTCTGACAATCATTTTATCATGAAAAGCTTTGGTTTTCTCTTTATAGATTGCAGTGTTAGTGTATGATTCATTTCTAATCTCCTCCAATTCTTAGAGTTGGAGTTTCCTTTCCTTCCCAGCCTCATCATAACAAAGGTTATACTCACGTATGACTCAGTAGGCCTTGTGCTCTATTTTAACAGGAAGGTGACAAGCCTTACCAAAGAGAAGCCTAAAGGGAGACATACCAATTGGTGTTTTGTATGTTGTTCTATGGGCCTAAAGAGTATCGTCTAATCTGGTACTCTAATCCTTTCAAGATGTGTTAATAGTTTTCATCAAAATATTCTTAATTTCATGATTGGAGACCTCTGCCAATCCATTAGTCTATGGGTGATAGGCAGTAGACGTGCGATGGTGCACATGATACTTCTTAAGTAAGGCAGCCACCGTTCGGTTTACAAAGTGTGTTCCCCTATCACTGAAAAGGGCTTTGGGAACTCCATATCTTGAAAAGATATGAGTTTTGAGAAATTTGACAACAACCTTGCTACCGTCTGTTTTTGTAGCAATTACCTCTACCCATTTTGAAACATAATCAACAGTAAGAAGTATATAAATGTTACCAAAAGAAGGAGGAAACGGCCTAACGAAGTTTATGCCCCAAATGTCAAACACCTCACAGACGTGGATGTTCTTCATCGGCATTTGATCACGTGTGGAAATGTTCTCCAGTCGTTGGTATCTATAACAAGATCTGCAAAATTCAAAAGAAACTTTAGAAACAGACGGCCAGTAGAATCCTGCTTCCAGGATCTTCCTAGCAGTCTTTTGAGGAGCAAAGTGTCTTCCACAAGCAAACATGTGACAATGCTTGAGTGATTCTGTTTAGGAGACACACCGTCTGATTACTTGATCAGAACAAATTTTCCAAAGATATGGTGCATCCCAAACGTAATACCTAGATCACTCTTGATTTTATCTTTTTGAGCCTTTGAAAGTGTGATGGAAGGGAACTACTTACCAAAAAGTTTACCATATTTTGATCTTGGATGGCATAGAGATACTCATCCGGAAATGAATCTTGGATAATTATACCATCCTCATTTTGAACCAGTCGGCTTAGGTGATCTGCTATAAGGTTGGCGTTACCTGATTTGTCTTTGATTTCAATGTCAAACTCTTGTAGCAGCAGGATCCACCTAATCAACCTAGGCTTCGACTCCTTTTTGGAAAGCAAATATTTTATGGCTGGGTGGTCAGTAAAAATAATAACCTTTGTTCCCAACAAGTATTGCCTAAACTTATCTAAAGCAAACACTATTGTCAACAACTCTTTTTCAGTGACAGTATAATTTAGTTGTGCTGGGTCAAGTGTTTTACTTGCATAATAAATCACTTGAGGAACATTATCCCTTCTTTGTCCCAAGACTACCCCGACTGCATAGTCACTTGCATCACACATAATTTCAAACGGTAAAGACCAGTCGGGTGGCTGGATGATAGGTGTATTGGTCAGACGTGCCTTTAGTACATCAAAGGCAATTTTACAGTCCTCTCCAAAAATAAACTCTACATCCTTTTGGAGCAATTCACAAAGGGGTTTTGAGATTTTTGAAAAATTCTGTATAAAATGCCTATAGAAACCAGCATGTCCTAAAAATGACCTAACATCCTTTACCTTTGAAGGGTATGAAAGTGTTTTGATGAGTTCAATTTTTACTTTATCAACTTTCAAACCTTTTGTTGAAACAATGTGACCGAGGACAATACCTTGCTGGACCATGAAATGACACTTTTCATGGTTTAAGACTAGATTGGTCTCCACACACCTCTGCAACACACGTTTAAGATTAGACAGGCATATATCAAACGTAGATCCATTAACAGAGAAATCATCCATGAATACTTCAATGATATTTTCAATAAGGTCAGAAAATATGCTCATCATGCATCTTTGAAAAGTGGCAGGTGTATTACAAAGACCAAACGACATCCTACGATAAGCAAACATGCCAAATGGATACGTAAAGGTGGTATTTTCTTGGTCTTCGGGGGCTATGACTATCTGGTTATAACCAGAATAGCCATCTAGGAAACAATAATATGAATGACCAACTAGTCTTTCTAGGACTTGGTCAATAAAGGGGAGAGGGAAATGATCCTTACGTGTGGTCTTGTTTAGCTTTCTGTAATCAATACAGACGCGCCATGAGTTGGCAACACGTGTGGGAATAAGTTCATTACTTTCATTACGGACCATAGTGATGCCCATCTTCTTAGGCACCACTTGGAATCAGAGATGGGATCAATAATACCCATGTCCAATAATTTAATGATCTCTTTTTTAACTACCTCCATCATGGGGAGGTTCAAACGTCGCTGCATTTGGGGACTAGGCTTAGCCTCATCTTCCATTAGTATACGGTGCATATAAATTGAGAGATTTATACCCTTTATATCTGCAACCGTCCAGCCTAAGGCTGTTTTATACGTAGAAAGCATGGAGGCTAGCCGACCCTCTTGGTCTGCACTCAAGTCATTTGAAATTATTACCGGTAACGTCTGATTAGGTCCAAGATAAGAATATCTTAAATGATCCGGAAATACTTTCAATTCTAGCTCTGGTGGTGCCTCAATTGAGGGTACCAACTTAGCAGACGTGAGTGGAAGCTCGAAGACAGGAGAAGATGCACATGACATGTATGTAGATGCATGAGAAATTTTATTAAGGT
>JAOWBR010185729.1:0-10424 GCA_028571145.1 Dionaea muscipula | reverse complement strand
CTATGAAGATAGCGACAATGGGGCCCGGGCAGATAACCCGGGCTGATCATCCGGGCTGATCATGCCCAGGTGATGTCACCATGAAAATGGCTAGATGGAGTGGTCCGGGCAGATCACCCGGGCTGATCTTGCCTAAGTAAAGCAAAGGAAATGATAGGCTGGCATGGAGAGTCGGGCTGATCACCCGGGATGTGCAGCCGAGCTGTGCATCCGGGCTGTGCACCCCACCTCCCACTATAAATACCGGGCAGCCTCTCTACCTTCCGCCTCATTCTCCGAGCAGAGGACAAGTCACGTCAGTTCGACCTGTGCACCCGACCTGATACGCCGAGCTGACACACCGACCGAAACCGCCGAGCAGGTTATCCTCCTTTGTGTTTTCTCTCTCTCGTCTTCCAGTATGAGTGATCATCTGTCCGACGTGTCGACCCCATCCGACTTACATCGCGAACCTGATAACCAAGCCCTTAGGGTAGTCATCGTTCGTAAAGAACGTCTTCCGGCCAAACGTGCTCGTTCCTCCACACCTCCTCCTTTCCTTCTACCAGCTGATGCCGATCATGGATCTGGCATGAAAGCTTCCGAACTTGCATCCTTCCCCACTCAGTTCCAGTGTCCTGGCTATCAGTTCATCCTCCCCGCTTCTCGAGATCGTCCTTTCGACCCCAAGATGGGGGTAATGTCCGTTTATGAGGGCAGCCTCCGTCTTGGGTTCCATCTCCCTATCTGCCCTTATTACCAACAACTCCTAGACTGGTTCCAGATCAGTCCTGCCCAACTCACACCCAACATCTGGGGGCTGATAGCAGCCTTCGGGTCTCTGTGTCATAGGTTAGGTTTTGTACCCAATCCCCGCCCTTTTGCGAACTCTTCACCCTCAAGGCTGTCTATAAAACCGAGCCTTGCGGTTTTCACGCCCTTTCCTCCCGTCAGAATTTTGTCCTTATCAATGGTCTCCCCTCCAAGATTGCACCGTCCCCGACAACGGTGCCAAAATGATAGCACGTGTCGTCGGGTGTGCTATATTTAATATTTATATCTTAAACGGCTTACCGGCTAGGAAACTAGCGACGAGTCGAGTATCGTACCACAGGGACAGTTGCAATTATCAGGTTGAGTTAATTAACGCTCCTAGCAATGGGATATATTGAACAAAGGGTTCAATTGGTTTAAATACTAAATAAAATGCAATAATTAAAGATAGTAGTCACTCGGATGAGCGACGATTCAAACCTAGGACGAAACAGATGCAGTCGTTCGAACGAGGCTAGTCACGGCCTTGATGGAACATCACGGTCGTGACCCCATATACTGGTCACGGTCGTGACCGAGGGTCACGGCCGTGTCTGGCTTTGAGTCCTTCGGGGCTGCCCATACTCGATTCTGAGTCGCACATGGTTTTAGGGGATAAATCAATTCGGCCTATTCCGTGTTAATGCAAATCGATTAGTAGGGCTTTTGAGTGCAGATTTGTTATTTGATTCGGTTAAAACCTAGGCTGGCTTACGTATGCATGATCTCAAGCATTGCATGGCATCATGTATATCGGAGTTTCAACCTAAATAAATTAACCTAGTTGTCATGTCACAGAAACAACGCAAATAATTAAAATCAACAAAGATGATAGCGGCAGTAAATTTTACATGCAAGTCAAAGCCCTGACAACAGTCGAATCACTAATCCTACATCCAGATTTACAAATCCGAGCATCGGCATATATAAAAATCCAAACTTTGAATGCTAAGCCTATGAAATTAATACCGGATGATCAGATTCGGTTGAAACGCGTCTCGTCGGTAATATTTAACCCACCGAGTGTGAAGGAGTGACTGTTGTCGTCTCTGCTTGCGCTCCCGAAGTGGTCTTCGCCTTCAAGGTCCTCTGGTATGCCTGCCGTCGCCTAGGGTTAGAATGAGGGAGAGAGAGATCGACGTTCAGCAGAGCAGGATTTAAATAGGAGAACCAGCCGACACTGGTCACGATCGTGACCCTCTGTCACGGCCGTGACCAGGCTTATTTTAGCCTGGGCCGCGTGCAGCGGCCCGTTATCGCTCTGGACGCGTCTCTGATCCTTCGGACTCGGATGTCAGCGTGAATTCCGTCCAAACTCAGTCCGTTTGAACCCCGGTCCATGGTCCAACCTGCAAAATCATTAAATAAATACATAAAACCGTACAGCAGGCATCGTACAATATAATTGAAATACATATTAAACCTCATGTGCTTAGGACTTTAATAAAATCAATTTGGCATAAATTCGGACTGTAATGAGCGCACTTTTACGAACTCCCCCCCCCCCTTTTATTCTTCATTCTCCTTCCAGAAGAGGCGTTACTCTGTCCAAGCAACCTGTCCCGAGCAAGGAACCCGACCAAGACTCCCGATCAAGAGCCCCGAGCAGGAGCCCCGAGCAAGGTCAACTTCAACCTTTTTTCCTGTTTTCTCCTGTTTTGACCTAAAATGTCGACCGATCCTGCTCCTTCCCACCCAAACCTCTCCGAAGACATCCCCGAATGCATTCCCTTCGTTCAACCCATCAGCATCCTTCCTTCACCCCCTCCAACTCTTCATACCGAAATAGTTAGACGCCGAGCCCATTCAAAGTCCAAACCAACTGTACCTTCTGACCAGCCCAGTAGCTCATCGGCCCGCCCCTACTCTAATGGACGGACCATCCATCTGTTATTCTCCGCACGAAGGATGCCTATTTCGGCAGGCGATTCCATTGTCTTGGTTATGTGTTCCGTGCCCCCGCCCCCTCCGAACGTCCTTATGACACCATGGAGGGGAAGATGGTTGTATATGTTGACAGTATGTCTTTAGGGAAACATTTTCCTCTTTGTGAATATTACAACACCATTCTTTCTACCTACGGCATCAGTCCTACATAACTAACCCCGAACTCCTGGTCGCTGATGGCCACTTTTGGAGTGTTGTGCCGCCTTTACGATACGACTCTCAATGCTACCATGTTCTTTTCCTACTTCAAAATTGTCAAAGCACCTAAGGATGATGACTATGAGTTCTACACTTTTTCCGCGAAGCAGAAGAATGTCTTTTTGGTGGTCCTATCATCCAAGGTTGAAAACTACCGGAAGCATTGGTGTTGGGTGCGAGGTCCCGGTATTTTATTTAACCCAGAGTGGCAAAAACCCACAACCAACGTGGTGATTGCGCACTATGACGCGGAGATCTCCCTGGGGGCTAAGGTCAGGGAACTTATTTTAAGTGGGGATGACTGGAGAGTGAAGGACTTGATTGATCCTGATCTTATGGAGGATGCCGGGCTGATTAGAAGAAATCCTCCTGTTACCCCTTCACACGATCCTGATCATCACTCCCCTGCTGATTTCGACTCCCTTGACGCCCTTTTTGACGACCTCACTCCCCAAAACAATCCTTCTCCCTACCATCCTATTCCCCTTTCTCCTTCTGTCTTGGCTGATTCCGAAACAGAGGCGTTCTCCTTTCATCAGGATGATGCATATGGTGAGGTCCATCTGGATGTTAAACATGATGTCGGTGCTGGAGGATTCGATGACCCATCAGTACTTATCCCTGAGGGGACCGGTGAAAACGCCTCTGTTGAGGCTGAGGCTTCCGGTTACTACTTTTGTTTTAATCTTTCTGTCTTTTTCATCTTTTTGTTCTCTTGTGTTTTTTCTATGAACTGTCCTGACGTTTCTTTTGTAATTGCAAACATGGCTCCGAAGAACCCCAAGAAGAGAATTCCAGCGGTCGTGCCGATCGTCGAGGAACGTGGAGATTTAGAAGAAGGGGAAGTTCAACAGCCTCCTCGTGCTGACAAACATCCACGTTCCGGTGATGACACTCCTCCTCCACAAGTGGCCGCTACTGCTCAGACTCCTCCAGATCTAAGGGGATACGGTGTCCGAGAGCATCCGGGCATGTCCAAGATTCTTCTGCGAGGCATGGGTCCTTAGGCCACTCTTCTATCCAGGCCGCCGAAGAAGCGTCTTCCCAGCAACTACTCGTCATCCTATCACTCTGTTCATTACAAATCACCTGATTATCTGTGTACCTCCCCAGTTCTAGTGCTAAACAATATGCCTCATCCTGAGCGGTTAATCATGACCTGCGAGGACAACGTGCTAGCGGCGATTCAAGTCATGGCTACCGCAACCAAGGGCTATCTAGACCATTACATCATCAAGCATGGATATTATGCCAAGGATTGGATTAACAGAGACATGCGGACTTCGATTGCGCGATTAGCGGTCACAGCAAAGGCATCTTTGCGGGCGCAGAATGATGCTGCAGACATGATTTTTGATCTGAATTGTGATATTGGCCTTTTGAAGGATCAACAGCAAGCCCTAAAGAATGATGTCGCCAAATATAAGGGCATTGCTGACAAGGCCACCGAAGACGCTGTGAAAGCCCGCAAGGAGGCGGCAAAGGCCAAGAGTGATCAGGGGTTGAAGAATCATGACTATGATATGATGAAGCGGGACCAGGATCGCTATCTGCGGGAGGTGGAGGAGGCTCGCTAGGAGACGGAGCAGGTGCGCCGGGAACTGGAGGAGGAGAAGCTGAGAGGGGGCGCCGTGGACCTGGTGACCATCAAAGACACACACTTCATGGACATGGTAGACGAGTGGCAGGAGACGCCAGCTGGACGGGAATGGCTCTCTGACTCCTGCCAGGGGGCGAGGCTGCAAGGGTATCACATGGCTCTCCAATATTTGGGATCCCGGCTTCCACCAGATATGACCCGAGACGATCTCTGGGGTGGAATGCCTAAATATACGGACATGGGCATAAATGACAATGGAGAGGTGTTCTTTATCGAGCCAGAGAAGGACAGTGTTGCAGCTGACCCCTCCTTGGTGCCTGGATCCTCTAACTTGATCATTGGAGGATCTCATTCTCCTACCTCCACGGCAAAAGACTTACTGGAGGTGGATCACTTGCTATGTGCCTCTCGTGCCGATGCTGCTGCTTTTGCTTCTCGTGAACAGTCTATGAAGGCAGCACTGGATGCGACTTGCTTGGAGGACGAGGGAAGGGTGGAGATCCCCACCCATGACGAGCCGGAGGATCCAGTCTAGGAGGATCCTAAAGACGGCATTTGATTCAGTTTTAGATTTTTCTTCTTCTTATCTCCTTTTCTGCTTCGCTTATATAGGTCGTAGGGAGAAACAGGCACTTGATGTGTCCCGAATTTTGATGTAACCCATTTTGATTTAATGAAAATTTTAGCTTTTCTTATTTGCAGCGTTATGTTTATTATCTGTCTCTTCACATCTCAACGTTAAAAGTTAGGAACACAACATAATAGATAATAAATAATTACCACAATTTAATGAATTATGCAGGATAACTTAAACTATGAACACAGTTATCGTCTAGCTAGAGGTACATCTCCCTGGAGGACTATAAAGCTTGATGGTGGGCCAGTTGACGGTGTGAGTGGTTCTGGTTCCTACACAAACATGTGGGAGCTACCCGGCTTACAGTCTTCCGTGTGGGGCGACCCAAATCACGGGAAAGGTCATCTGAGGCGGGATAGACCCGACTTACACGAGGATGGAAAGTCATCTGAAGCGGGGTAGACCCGACTTACACAGGGATGGAAAGTCATCTAAGGCGGGGTAGATCCGGCTTACATAGGGATGAGAAGTCATCTGAGGCGGGATAGACTCAACTTACACAGGGATAGAAGTCATCTGAGGCAGGATAGACCGGGCTTACACAGGGATAGTAAGTCATCTGAGGCGGGGTAGACCTGGCTTGCACGGGGATGAGATGTCATCTGAGGCGGGGTAGACCCGGCTTACACAGGGATGGAAACCGTTGAGAGCAACAGGTGTGGGGAACCGTTGATGACAACGGGTGTAAGGTATGAGGTTTAGGCTAGTCTTGTATGTTTCGATACTTGTACTTGGGCCTAGAAATCATTAAAAAGACGTGCCCGACTCAGTGGCGGGTTTTCCTAGCCCGAAGGCTCCAAGTCCCCCATCCAGATCATTGAGATAGAAATGCGCCAAGAGGCCTGTTATATAACAAAAAATACCCACCACGTGGATAACGACTGACGTGCCACGTGGACGGAGGTGGACCCACCACCGACACACGGACGTATGATATGGATGAACACGGGTCCCGTGATTCATGATATGACGACTCGACGCCGAATCTTTCCCGACCCTGCAGGCATGACCATCAGGCATGGAGGAGCTCGGCCAGCAACCTGGTGGAGGCCATGAAAGGAAACGCACGTCTTCAACAGCTCCCATGCGCGACGATGGTGGCTAGCCGGACCTCTCCTCGCGGGCAGCTAAAGGCAATGCTGGTGGGCGAGCAGCGGCCTCCCCGCCGGCGAGAAGTCACCTTATTGGCGAGCAGTGGCCCTCTCCCGGAGAGCAACGGTGGGGGCGAGCAGTGGCCCTCATCCGGCGAGCAGCATCACAGGCGAGCAGTGGTCCTTCCCTAGGCAAGTAGTGGAGCAACTCCCATGGCCGCGAGCAGTGAGCACTGGCTCCATTCCCGCGCGAGCAGTGGGCGAGGGTGGCGAGCAGCGGAGGCACACGAGCAACCGGCGAGCATGCCCCTCCAGCGAGCAGCCGAGCTCGTCTAGGGCGAACAGCAGGCGCGTGGATGGCAGGCAGCAGCTTCATGCATGGCGGGCAGCATGTCCATGGCAGCAGCTCCACTTTCGATGGCGGGGCTTCACTTCCGATGGCGGGCAGTGAACTCCGTGGCGGGCCATGGATCCTCGGTGAGTGGCAAAGTTCGACGATAGCTGGTGAACGTCATCGTCGGTGATTCATGAGCTCGGTCCAAGTCGCGAATGGGCCTAAGCCCAAGTGTGAATTCCCAAGCACGCCCTCGGGTTCTAGAATATTCCTGAGCAGGTACGGAGGGCGGAACCGTAATCTCGCGTCTACCTCCCTCCACGTCTATAAATAGAGCCCACTATGCTCTCATTCAGGTACGCTTGAATACTCCGAAAATTCTCTCTGCTCTAGCTCTCAGCTTTGCAACTCGAAGCGAGTCTGACTCGGGCGTCGGAGGGGTTTTCCTGAGGCGCACACCTCGGGGCCCTCTAACGTAGAGTTTGTGACATGTGCAGCTGGTGGACAGGTGGCAGGCACGTGACAGACCTCTCTCATCCACGTCATCACAGCCGACTAGGAGTGATAACAAGGCCGACTTACGTTCACTGCCGGACGATTAGGCGATTAAACTTTTTAGCAGGACTTAATAAAAATAAGACTTTTCCCTACGGAGCGGACCCGACTCAGTGGCGGGGTTTTCCCGGCCCGAGGGCTCCGAGTCCTCCATCCAGATCACTGAGACAGAAATACGCCAAGAGGCCGACTTACATTCACTGCGGGACGGGCCGGTCCTAGTCTGGCGTTGTTAACAGACGAGAGACAGGTCCGGTTGGCTTTACTCCACGAAGGAGAGTTCTTACTTCATTATATTCCTTTTGTTATTATCTCTTGTGATTAAAGAGAGAGAGAGAGAGAGAGTAAGGGTGAGAGAATGCCACCGAGAGCCTCGTGTTGCGGAAGTGAGGACTTCAACAGTTATGATGAGGTATGGGCCGGATGTGCGGTGTAGATGTCATCATAAGCAGCCTGAGCAGTCCTGTATGTCTTGGAGCCTGTGCTATGCAGCAAACTTGTCAGCAGGGACCCAAGATTTTTAACCTCGAGGAGCCCCTCAGACGCTCAAGTCAGCCCTAAATTTTATTAAAAATTCAGAAGGAATTTACATACAGGAAATTAAAAGGAAGGAAAGAAGACATTATAAAAGTTAACTATGCTATTGGTAGTACTTCCGGAGATGCACGATGTTCCAGGCGCGAGAGATGTCCCTTCCATCCAGAGTCTTGAGCTGGTAGGTTCCTGATCGGACCTCTTCGGTGATCTCGAATGGTCCTTCCCAATTGTGCGTCAGCTTGCCAGTGGGAGCGTCTTTGCCTTCAAACTTTACATCCCGAAAAACCAAGTCCCCCACTCTGAAGCTGCGATTCCTGACTCTGGAATTGTGGAACCATGCAACCCTCTGTTGGTAGGCTGCCAATCGGAGTGTTGCTTGTTCTCTTTTTTCCTCAATGGCATCCAGGTAATCTCTGAGTTCTGCATCATTTTCAGCCTCTGAAAAGTGATCAACTTTGAATGAGTGCACGCCGATCTCAACTGGAACAACGGCTTCTACCCCGAAGGTCAGGCTGAAGGGATTCTCTCCGGTGGCAGTTCGGGGAGTTGTCCGATAAGCCCACAGGATGCTTGGAAGCTCCTGAACCCAATCACCTTTTGCCTTTCCGACACGAGTCTTCAGCCCCTCAACAATCGTCCAGTTTATCACTTCAACTTGGCCGTTGTACTGGGAGTAGGCTACAGAGGCATATCGGTGTTCGATCTCATACTCCTTGCAAAGGCTCTCAAACTTCCGGTCTTCGAACTGTGTTTCGTTGTCAGTGATGACTACTCTAGGGACATCGAAGCGGCAGATGATGCTCTTGCACAAGAAGGACTCAATCTCTGACCCCGTGATGCGTGCAACTAGTTCGGCCTCCACCCACTTGGTGAAGTAGTCCACAGCCACAATGAGGAACTTCTTCCTAGTGGGTGCAGTGGGGTACGGCCCTTGGATATCGATCCCCCAAATGGAAAATGGCCAGGCAGAAGTGATGGGGGTGCGTGGAGTGGCAGGGCGATGCTGCTTTCTGGAAAACTTCTGACAGGTCTCACACTTCCTAACGAAGTCTTCGGCCGTTTCTTGCAACTTCAGCCAAAAGTAGCCCTGCAGCCTGATCTTTCTGGCGAGGGTGGTCCCACCCTGATGGTTCCCACAAGCGCCTGAGTGGATCTCTTCCATGACATACTAAGCCTCCTGTTCGGTCAGGCACCGAGCACAGGGATGCTGGTACAACTGTTTGTACAGGACTCCGTTGATGAGGCGAAAGCTTGCAGCTCTGATCTTAAGGCTCTTCGCTTGATCCTTGTTAGCTGGAAGAGTTTCGTCTGTCAAATACTGAATGATGGGAGTCATCCAAGTTGGGGCCTCTGGGTCCACAGCTAGCACTTCAGATGTGATGTCTAAACTACTCTTTTGAAGTCTTTCCATAAAAATCGTTCGGCCGAATTCTGATGATCGGGCCCATGTCATCTTTGACAGCTCATTGGCCTTAACATACTATGATCGGGGAATCTGGGTGATCTCCACCTTCTCGAACTTCTTGATTAAGCCCTCGGCTAGCTTCTTGTACTTAATCATGACATTTTTTTTAGCAGCATAGGTGTCATTTATCTGATTCACAACATGCTGGGAGTCGCTGAAGATCTGAAGCACTCGCAGTTCCAACTCAGTGGCAATCCTCAGTCCGGCAATCAATGCCTCGTACTTTGCCTTATTGTTAGTCACTGAGAAGTCAAAACGCATGGCGTACTCAACTTTGGCTCCATCGGGACTGGTCAGCACCAGGCCCACTCCACCTCCCTGTCTTCCTGATGATCCGTTGATGTGCAAGGTCCAACAGGGAGATGGTCTTGGCGAGAGTGAGAACTCCGCACACTCAACGATGAAGTCGGCCAAGGATTGTCCCTTGATCGCTGGTCTGGGCTGGTAGTCGATCTGGTATTGTCTCAACTCAACTGACCACTTGACGAGTCTTCCTGAAATCTCTGGTCTGTGCAGAATCTGTCTCAGAGGCTGATCAGTGAGGACGACAATGGGGTGAGTTAGGAAGTACGGCTTCAGACGCCGTGAGACAGTGATCAATGCAAAGGCAAGCTTGTCTGCCTTGGGGTATCTCTCTTCCGTGACGTGCAACATTTTGCTGGTATAGTAGACAAGCTTCAGAACCTTGTTGTCTTCTCTCCTAGCACTGAGCTGACGGCAAAGTCAGAGATGGTAAGGTAGAGGAAGAATGTCTCATCTGGAACGGGTTTGATGTGCAGAGGTGGGGAGGCAAGGTGAGTCTTCAACTCCTCAAAAGCTTTCTGGCATTCAGGAGTTCATTCAAACTCCTTTTGACCTCTCAACACTTTGAAGAAAGGGAGGCTCTTGTCAGCGAACCGACTCAGGAATCGGCTCAAAGCTGTCAGCTTGCCAATCAACTTCTGAATCTCTTTCACGTTCCGAGGGGGAGCCATTTCGATGATCGCCTGAATCTTCTCTGGATTGGCCTCGATCCCCCTTCGTGTCACAATGAAACAGAGGAACTTTTCGGAAGTCACTCCGAAGGTGCACTTCTTCGGGCTAAGTCTCATGGAGTACTTCCAGAGGATGGTGAATGCAGACTCTAGAGCCGTGACATGCTCATTTTCCGTGACGCTCTTTACCAACATGTCATCAACATATGCTTCAACTCTCTTCCCGATGACGGGAGCAAAAATCTTATTCACAAGTCTCTGGTAGGTAGCCCCGGCGTTCTTCAAGCCAAAGGG
>JAOWBR010185718.1:0-10425 GCA_028571145.1 Dionaea muscipula | reverse complement strand
GTCGAACCGGGCGAGTTGAACCGGGCGAGTCAACTAGTCTGGCAATCGAACAGGCTTGACCGAGCAAGCAATACCGGGCATGCATACCGGGAAAGCATGTCGGGCAAGCATGTTGGACAAGCAAGGGGCCTTCGCCTATAAATAGGTCGTCCCCTCCTTTCAATCCTCACTCCTTTCTTCATTCCTACGGAAGCTTTGTCCAAGTGAGTAGTACCGAGCAAGCAGAGTGCCGAGTAGAGAACCGAGCAGAAAACCGACTAAGCAATACCAAGCTAGCAAGCCTGGGTATATCGAGCAAGCACAATTTTCAGCTCTTTTCCTGATTTTTTGCAATTTTTAACCAAAATGTCGACCAATCCGGCTTCTTTCAACCCAACCCCATCCGAAAACATTCCTGAGGGAGTTCTGAACATCCCTCATGTAAATATTGCTGAACTTCCATCCGATTAGCCCCCCCTCGAGCCAGCTGGGGGGGGGGGCTTTGTACACACAAGTGGTTAGGAGACATACTCGTTCCTCCGCTAAACAGGCAGCCCCCTCTACGGGACCTAGTAACCCACCGGCCCGCCCCCCCTGCAAAGGGGGAGGACCATAGATCGATTTTGACCACTGTAGATGTATCATATTACCCTGGATGCTTTCATTGTCCGGATTTTATGTTCCGCGCGCCTATTTCTTTTGAGTGTCCTTATAACTTCAAAGAGGGAGAGATGGTTGTGTATGTAGATAGTTTATCGCTGGGCATGGGTCTTCCTTTGTGTACATATTACGGCGCTATTATCGATACGTATGGGATCAGCCCTGCTCAGCTGACTCCCAATTCATGATAGTTGATGGCGGCTTTTGGAGTTCTTTGCCATCATCTACACTGTCCGCTCAATGCCCGCATGTTCTGCACTTACTTTAAGATTGTGAAAGCACCCGGAGATGATTCTTGGGGGCTTCATTCTTTTGCGTCAAAACAGAATCAAGTGTTCCTCTCTGGGTTGCTGTCCAAAGTCAATTTTTTCAAGAAGCGTTGGTGTTGGGTGAGAGGTCCAGGGATCCCTTCTAACCCTGAGTGGCGCAAGCCTGTATCTAGCATGATTGTTCAACATTTTAACGCTGAGGTCAAGTTAGGCGCCAAGATCAGGGAGTACATTGAGAAAGGCATGGTCTGTGACATCAAGAGCATGATCAACCCGGAATTAATAAGGATTGTCGGGTTGATCGCTGAGCTTGGAACTGTCGTCGCTTCACCTCCTTCTGCTCACGCTTCTCATTCTCCAGCCGACTCCATTGATTCCCTTTTTGATAACCTTACCCCACAATTAGAAGCTATTTCTCCCTACCAGCCTATCCTACTTTCTCCCTCTCTTACCGGCCTCGGTGTAGAGGCGCTGAGTTATACACAGGATGTGGCAGGTGGTGAGGTTCTTTTGAACATCGCTTCTAATGATGATGCAGGGGAATTCGATGACCCATCTCTGCCTGTCCATCAAAGAGCCTCTGCCGAGGCTGGGTCTTCTAGTTATTATTTCACTTTTGACTGCACTTGCTTCTGCTTCTTTGGTATTGTTTTCTGTTCTTAACATATCATTCTATGCTCACGTTTTAATTTCTCTTATCTTTGCAGGTATGGCCCTGAAGAATCCGAGGAAGAGAATTCCACCCCCCCCCCCCCGGGGGGGGGGGGGGTTCCGGGGAGCCGTGGAGACCGCGAAGAAGGAGAGATTGCTCCTCCTCCCTAAGCCGACAAACGTTATCGACCTTACGATCCTCCTCCTCCTCAAGTGGCTACTGCTTCTCAGACCCCTACAGACTTGAGGGGGTTTGGTGCACGAGATCAACCGGGCATGGCTGACGTTCTTCTTCGAGCTATGCCACCTTAAGCCACCCTTTAGTCTAGGCCTCTCAAGAAGCGTCTTGCGAGTAACTACTCCACCACGCACTTCAAATCGCCTGATTATCTGTGCACCTCTCCTGCGCCTGTGCTAAACAACATTCCTCATTCTGAGCCCTCGATCATGACTTGCGAAGACAACGCACTAGCTTCAATTCAGGCTATGGCCATCGCCACTCGGGGTGACCTGGATCACTACATCAATGAGCACCGGTTCTACTCGAGAGATTGGATTCATCGAGACATGCGATCCGGGATAGCCCGACTGACGGTGATGGCAGAGGCAACTCTAAGGGCGCAGAACGAGGCCCAGGATAGGATTTTTTATAAGAATCAAGATATTCGGAATCTGTAGCTTCAGCAGGATGCCCTTAAGGATGATGTTAAGAAACATTCGGGCATTGCCGACAAGGCGACTAAAGATGTTGTGAAGACCCGTGAGGAGGCGGCTAAGGCCAGGCATGATCTAGAGCTGATGAGGCATGACTTCAACCTGATGAAGCTAGACCGGGACATGCATCAGCGAGAGGCTGGGAATGTGCGCCAGGAAACTGAGCAGGTGCGCCGGGAGTTAGAGCAGGAGAAGCAGAAAGGGGGTGAGTTGAACCTCGAGGCTATCCGGGAGGCCCACTTCACAGACTGGGTAGATGAGTGGCAAGACACGCCAGCTGGATGGGAGTGGCTAGCAGACGCCTGCCGAGGAGGGAGCCTGCAGGGATACTGGGCAGCTCTTCAACACTTAAGACCCGGCTTCCCCCTGATATGAACCGAGATGAACTCTGGGGTGGAATTCCCCAATATACTGACATCGGCATTCATGATGATGGGGTTGTGTACTTCATTGAACAAGGGGGAAAAGGTGTTGCCGTTGATCCTTCTCTGGTGCCTGAGTCCTCTGATCTGATCATTGAGTCTCGTTCTCTCAACTCTCTAGCTCAAGACTTGATGGATGTGGACGCCGCATTGGTTGCCTCTTGAATTGACGCTGCTATCCTCGCTGCTGATTAACAAATCTGGCGAGCAGCGCTAGAGGATACTGGGCTCAATACTGAGGAGGGGGCGCTTGGTCAGTAGCCAGGGAATGAGGAGGAGAGGGTGCAAATCCCTAAGCACATTCAGCAGGATCCAAAGGATGATGCCTGACTTAGATTTTAGTTTCTTCTTCCTTTGTCTATCTCCTTTCTGTCTTTATGTTTATCCTTTTGAACTGCTGATGCTCTGACTAGGGGATCCAGGTCTTCGCCCGCTTCTCCAGGACTTGTCTGGAGGAGGTGTTGCACTTAGTTTTTGATGTAATCCCCTTTCTGATTAATGAAAATTCGATCTTTCCTTGTCTATCATGCTGTGTTAGATACCTGTTTATTTATGTCTTTACTTACAGGTTAAAAGCATAACAGAATTAAAGTATCGGTAATTACTAGAATCGAAAGAGTTGTGTACAACAACTTAGAATAGAAACTTGATTACCGTCTAACTGGAATTATACCTTCCTGGCGGACCAAGAGACTTGGTGGTCGGCCAGTTGATGGTGAAAATGATTCCATCTTTTGCAAAAACACGTGGGAGCTAACCGGCTTACAGTCTTCCGTGTGGGGCGACCCAAATCACGGGAATAGTCATCCGAGGTAGGGTAGACCCGCCATACACGGGGATAGAGAGAGTCGTCCGAGGCGGGGAAGACCCGGCTTACACGGGGATAAAGAGAGTCATCCGAGCCGGGGAAGACCCGGCTTACACGGGGATAAAGAGAGTCATCCGAGGCGGGGAAGACCCGGCTTACATGGGGATAAAAAGGGTCATCCGAGGCGGGGAAGACCCGGCTCACACGGGGATGGAAACCGTTGATAACAATGGGTGTGGGGGAACCGTTGGTAACAACGGGTGTAGTAGAATGCTGAGTAAACCTTGCATATTCCAATACCTGCACTTGGATATTAAAATCATTAGAGAACGTGTCCGACTCGGTGACGGAGATGCACCTGGCCCAAGGGCTCTGGGTCACCCCATCCAGACCACCGAGACAGAGATGCGGACGAGAGACGGCTTATTCTCCATGCGGGACGGATGAAAGACTAAACCCTTTTTAAATAGGACTTAATAAAGGTGAAATATTTCCTTGCAGAGTAGACCCGACTCAGTGGCGGAGATATACCTGGCCCGGAGGCTCTGGGTCATCCCATCCAGGATCACTGAGACAGAGATGTCGACAAGGGCCGACTTATAATCACTGCGGGGCGGGCCTGTCCCTGTCTGACGTTGTTAACAGATGAGGGACAGGTCTGGTTGGCTTTGCCCCGCCAAGGAAAATTCTTTCTTTGTTGTGTTCTTTGTGTTATTAATTCCGTGTGAGAAAGAAAATGAGTGGGGGGGTGAGAGAATGTCACCGAGAGCCTCGTATTCTCGATGTGAGAACTTCGGTTGTTGAGTTGAGGCATGAGCCAGGTATGCGGCATTGACGTCATTGTAAGCGGATGGCGCGTTCCTGCACATTTTGGGGCCTATGCTACACAGTAAACCTGTCAGCAGGGACCCAAGATTTTTAACCTTGGGGGGGTCCTCCGACGCTCTAGTCAGCACTAATCTTTATTAAAATTCAGTAAGAATTTAGACATGCAGGAATATAAAAGGAAAGAAAGAAGATATTAAAGAAGTGCACTATATTACTGATAGTACTTTCGGAGATGCATGATGTTCCAAGTGCGTGAGATGTCTCCTCCGTCCAGAGTTCTGAGCTAGTATGTTCCAGGTCGGACCTCTTCAGTAATCTCGAATGGTCCTTCCCAATTGTGTGCCAACTTGCCGGTGGGAGCATCCTTGCCTTCGAATTTCGCATCCTGAAGAACCAAGTCCCCCACTCTGAAACTGCGGTTCTTGACTCTGGAATTGTGAAAGTGTGCTACCCTCTACTGGTAGGCTTCCAGTCTGAGTGTTGCTTGTTCTCTTCTTTCCTCAACCGTGTTCAGGCAGTCTCTAAGCTCTGAATCATTCTCAGCCTCTGAGAAGTGATCATTTCTAAAGGAGTGCATGCCGATCTCAACAGGAACTACGGCTTCCACACCAAAAGCCAGGCTGAAGAGAGTCTCTCTGGTGGCAGTCCGGGGAGTCGTTCGATAGGTCCACAAGATGCTTGGTAGCTCATCAACCCACTCTCCTTTGGCTTTTCTGACCCGTGTCTTCAGTCCCTCAAGCAACGTTTGGTTCGTCACCTCCACTTAACCGTTGCATTGAGAGTAGGCTACTGAAGCATAGCGGTGTTCAATCTCATACTCCTGGCACAACTCCTCAAACCTTGTGTCTTCGAACTGTGTGCCATTATCGGTGATGACAGCTCTAGGGATACCGAAATGACGGATGATGTTCTTCCACAGGAAAGATTTGATTTCAGGTCCCATGATGCGTGTCATTGGCTCGGCTCCCACCCACTTGATAAAGTAGTCCACGGCCACAATAAGGAACTTCTTTCCAGTGGGTGCAGTGGGATACGGTCCCTGGATGTCGATCCCCCATATGGCAAACGGCCAGGCAGAAGTGATGGGGGTGCGTTGAGTGGCAGGGCGATGCTGTTTTCTGGAAAACGTCTGGCAAATCTCACACTTTCTGACAAAGTCTTCAGCTGTTTCTTGCAACTTCGGCCAGTAATAGCCCTGCAGTCTGATCTTTCTGGCGAGGGTGGTCTCACCCTGATGATTCCCGCAAACACCTGAGTGGATCTCTTCCATGACATACTGAGCTTCTTACTCGGTCAAACACCGAGCACAGGGATGCTGATACAGCTGCTTGTACAAGACTCCGCTGATGAGGCAGAAACTTGCAGCTTTGATTCTGAGACTCTTTGCTTGGTCCTTATCTACTGAAAGAGTTCCGTCTGTCAAGTACTGAATGATGGGAGTCATCCAAGTCGAGTCTTCTGAGCCACAGCTAACACTTCAGCAGTTGCATCTAAACTGCTCTTCTGAAGCCTTTCCATGAAAACCGTTCGGCCAAGCTCTGAGGAAGGAGCCCATGTTAGCTTGGAGAGTTCATCGGCCTTGACATTCTGTGATCGGGGAATCTGGGTGATCTCCACCTTCTCGAACTTTTTGATCAAGTCTATAGCCAACTTCTTGTACTTAACCATGGCATCTTCTTCTACAGCATAGGTGCCATTTATCTGGTTTACAACAAGCTGAGAGTCATTGAAAATCTGGAGTACCCGCACCTCCAACTCTGCGGCTATCCTCAAACCCGCAATCAAAGCCTCGTACTCTGCCTCGTTGTTGGTCACTGAAAAGTCAAATCCCAGAGCATACTCCACTTCGACTCCATCAGGGCTGGCCAGCACCAGTCCTGCTCCGCCTCCTTGTCTTCCTGAAGATCTGTCAATGTGCAAGGTCCAACAAGGATACGGCCTTGGTGGGAGTGAAAACTCCGCGCACTCGACTATGATGTCGGCCAATGCCTATCCCTTGTTGGCAAGTCTTGGCTGGTAGTCAATCTGGTACTGTCCCAACTCCACTGACTACTTCACGAGTCTACCAGAGGTCTCCGGTCTATACAGAATCTGTCTCAAAGGCTGATCAGTGAGGATGACAATAGGATGGGTTAGGAAGTACAGCTTCAGACGCCGTGATGCAGTGATCAATGCAAAGGCCAGTTTGTCTGCCTTGGGATATCTCTCTTCTGCGTCCTTTAGCATCTTGCTCGTGTAGTAGACAAGTCTCTGAACCTTGTTGTCTTCTCTCACTAGCACCGATCTGACAGAAAAATCAGAAATGGCAAGGTAGAGGTAGAGTGTTTCATCGGGAACTGGTTTGGTGAGCAGAGGTGGAGAGGCAAGGTGGGTCTTCAAGTCATCGAAGGCTTTCTGACACTCAGGAGTCCACTCAAACTCCTTCTGGCTTCTCAACACTTTGAAAAAAGGGAGGCTCTTGTCGGCGAATCGACTCAGGAATCGGCTCAAGGCAGCCAGCTTACCAGTCAGTTTCTGAATCTCCTTCACGTTCTGAGGGGGAGCCATGTCAATGATCACCTGAATCTTTTCAGGGTTGGCCTCGATCCCCCTCCGTGTCACAATGAATCCGAGGAACTTTCCGGAAGTCACTCCAGAGGTGCATTTCTTCGGATTGAGTTTCATGGAGTACTTCCGGAGGATGGTGAAGGTAGACTCTAGAGCTGTCACATGCTCATTCTCCGTGACGCTCTTTACCAACATGTCATCAACATACGCCTCCACGGTCTTTCCAATCACAGGTGCGAAGATTTTATTCACAGGTCTCTGGTAGGTAGCCCCGGTGTTCTTCAAGCTAAAGGGCATCATCTTGTAACAATAGGTCCCGTCATGGGTGATGAAGGCAGTCTTCTCTTCATCACTCTTCTTCAGGCAGATCTAGTGATATCTGGAGAAGGCGTCCATGAAACTCAGCATTTCATGTCCAGAGGTGGTGTCAACCAGTGCGTCAATGTCAGGAAGTGGGTTGCGGTCTTTGGGGCAGGCATTGTTCAGGTCCGTGAAGTCAATGCACATCCTTCAACTTCCATTCGGTTTTTTCACTAGAACGGGGTTGGCGAGCCACTCTGGGTAAAACACATCTCTGATGATTCCTGCTGCTAACAGTTTCTGCACCTCTTCCTTCACGGCATCATTTCTTTCGGTTCCGAGTCGTCTGCGTTTTTGCTTGATGGGTCGAGTGGCAGGGTTGGTGCTTAACACATGTTCAATCACATCTCTGCCGATCCCCACCATTTCATCAGTCGACAGGGCGAAAACATCCCGGTTCCTTTTCAAGAAGTCCACTAGCTGCAGTCAAAGGTCAGGCCTCATCAAGGTTCCAATTTGTACAACAGATCTTGCATCTCCCTCCACTAAGAAAACCTCCTCTAGAGGCTCCACTAGATGGGCCCTCTCCTCGGGTGAGCCCTCTACGTAGTGAATGCCTCCTGGAGTTTCCTCATCACTGTCTAACGGGTCAGCAAGCTTGACCTTGCTGTCCAGGGAGACCAGGTAGCACTGTCTGGTAGCTTCCTGATCTCCAAACATTTTTCATACTTTCCCCCTCACTGGGAACTTCAACATCAAATGGTAGGGGGAGAAAACGGCTCTCATATTGACCTGAGTGGGGAGGCCCAGGTTGGCGTTGTAGCCAGTAGGAACGTCCACCACCATCCACTTCACATCCAGTGTGGTCTAAACGTCAGTGTCCCCGACAGTCAGGGGAAGTGTGATCTCTCCCTTTGCTCTGATGGAGTGTCCAATGAATCCGGCGAGAGGTGAAAGCTGGTCCGTTCTCATACCAAGCGCCTTCATCAGTCTCTTGTAGGCGTCATAGTAGAGGATGTCCGTTGAGCTACCACTGTCTACCAGGATCTTGCGAACCTGTGCATGCTTGATCAGGGCAGTGACCAAGATGGAATCCTGGTGGGGGTATTTCACCTCGGCCTCGTCCTCCTTGGTGAAGATCAAGGGGACATTGATCGGATCGGGGACCTCTCGAGAGGTGCTGGCAATGGAATCAACATGCTCGCCACAAACATATCTTTTCCGGCTCCGATTGCGGTCTCCGCCACTGGAGTTGCCGCCATGAATGACGTTGATTACAACTCCCCCTTGTCTCCAATCCGAGGCCTCTTGCTGGGTGGATCAGGGCTCTTGCTTCTGTCTCTCTTGCCCTAAGGAGCTGGCTTGTAGTTTTCAGCGGGAGGTCGTCGTGCTGGCTGACTTTCTACTTTGTTCTTAGCGTCCCGGTGGCTCTTCAGAACTCAGCACTCCTCAGTCCCGTGGCTGAAGTTCTTGTGGTAATCACACCACTGAGCTGGCTTGACTTGTGCCCCTAATGGCGGCAATGTCTGGATTGGGGCCACAGGCCTGATAGGTTGAGGGTTCTGAGGAGCGGAGGCTCGGACCTCGCTCCCTACCCATGGTGGGACGTCTCTCTTAGGACCATCGAACCTCCGTGGTCGGAAGTCTCGTCCCGAAGATCTCTTCTCCTGACGGTCGTGCATTCCTGACCCGTCATGTCTGGTCTCATTCCTCCGCTCAGAGTTACGGTAGGATGTGGAGTCGAGAGCTGCCTGAGCTCGGTTCTGGTCCTCCAGAGTCATGTAGCTACGGGCTCTCTGCAGCAACTCCCCAAAATCACGGGGTGGATGGAGGATCAGATCATCCATGAAAGCTCCAGAGCGCAGTCCGGTCTGGAGAGCCACCACCAGCCAGGGATCTGGATGTAGGCCTTGTTGAAATGGGCCATGAAGTCTCTTAACGACTCGTCGGGCCGCTGTTTGATGGCAAACAGGTTGGGTGCAACTCGAGTGAAGGCACAGGAGCCGGCGAACTGTCCAATGAATGCCTCCCTCGGCTGGGAGAACCACAAGATGGACCGCTGGTCAAGGGAAGCGTACCACTGCCTGGCAGCGCCCTTGAAAGTGGATGGGAAGGCTCGGCACATGATGGCATCGTCCACATTGTACAGCTACATCCTAATCTCAAAGCTATTCACGTGGTCCTCTGGGTCAGTGGAGCCATCATATTACTCAAACTGGGGCAACCTCAGGCCCAGGGGGAAAGGAACGTCATGGCCGTCCTGGGTGAAGGGTCCTGACACGGGGCGCCGTGCAGCAATGGCAGCCTGTCGTCTAGCCTGGTTCTCCATGGCAGTGTAGGATGGTTCATCCACCTCTACATCGTTGTCCTCTGCCGGAAGGGAATGGTGCTCTAGCTGAGGGCGCAAGTTGTTGGTCTACCTCAGCTGATGGGGAATGTGCTGCACCTCAGTTGGAGGTTGATTGGGAGCAGAACCAATCTGTGCAAGCTTGCCTCTCTCCTCCCTAGTCGGGGGGCGATGCTCAGGGATAGCTGGAGCCCGCTCCTCAATGGTGGAAAAGGGAGGAGTCTGCTGGGGCATCCTAGTCTGGACCTCTCTCCAGAAACGGTCCATCATCGTGCTCATCATCTGAGTCACTTCTTCTCGAGTGATGGGTCTGCTCTGCGATTGGGCCTACAAGCGGTGGGAGGATTCTCCAATGTCGCCAGGGCGAGCAGTTGGCAGGTCTGCTAGAGCAGACAGGTTGATCAAGGGCTGTTGCTCACAGCAGTAGGAGCAGGAGTAAGGGAATCCTCGGGGTTTTGGTCATCAGGGTTGAAGGCAGGTGGAGGGTTCACTGAGGCAGGATTGGTGGGAGGATGGTTCTGGTTCTTGGAACGAGCCATCGTAGTCACCAGGTCGTGACTTTCAGTCTTTTTCCCACGGACGGCGCCAAATGATACTTCCGAAAAAATCCCAAGAGTAATCACCAAAGTCCTGAGGAAATCGGGTCAGAGAGGTCCGGCTTGGAAAGGATCCAGTCGGCTCGGGAAAGGAGTGAGTTATTGAGGAAGGGCGACTGCGATGGCCTGAAACAAACGAACAAATCCATCAGAGGGTACCCTGAGGTGTTAGCTCGAGGAAACCGCTCCGATGCTTAAGTCATCAGGTGAAGAAGAAGAATGGAAGCCCCCTTGCAAGAGGCAGCCGAGCAGGTTGTACCGAGCAAGACTTACCGAGCAGGTATTACCGAGCAGGCAATACTGG
>JAOWBR010185707.1:0-10425 GCA_028571145.1 Dionaea muscipula | reverse complement strand
GACTCGACCAAGTAAAGGCAGGCGAGCAGCGTGCAACAGTATGCACGTCACGACCGTGACAGTGATGTCGCGGTCGTATCCAGGTAAGAAGGTCATAGGCGTGACTAGCACGATTTCTCCAGGGGCACTGCGCGAATCGAGATCCGATTGCGCAAGGGTTTAAGAGGTTATATGTTCAGTCGATTCGCAATTATATGTAGTTTAATACTAGAATGCGACCATGGTTAGTCCGATTGAGTCGATTAGATGCTAAAAATAAATCCAACGCTAACCTAGCCGTTTGTCACGGGCGGCACAAGCGAATCCAATAATGAAAACAATCTGACACAAATTAAACAACGAGAATAATCCGTGCAGGTTCAAAGGTTTACATCAAATCGCAACCCTACGACTACACAATCATTGCATCCAATCATCGATGTTACAGTTCTAACAAACAGAATAAAGATTCAACGAGAAATCAACCAAAAGTGCCAACTAAAGATGGATTGGATCTTGCTTCCATGCGTTCCGCCGGTATATTCGACCCGTCGGATGTGTGAAGATGATCGTTGTCGTCTCTTCTCGTGCTCCCCAAGTGGAATCGCCCCCTGGACGCCTTGATATGATGCTGCAGCCGCCTAGGTCGAAGAGTGGAAGAGGAGATCGAGATCTACAGTCGCTTCCCTTTAATAGACGATGCACAGGGCCTCAACACAGGCGTGACAGATGGTCACGGCCATGACGGGCATAAAGTAAGCCCGACCGCGTTCATAGCCCTGTACGCTGCGTTTTACATCGTTCCAAGCGGTCCAGCTGCGTTCCGAGGGCTCATGTCTGCACGGGAAAGTCGTTTACGTCCAAACTTGATCCAGTCGAGCCCCGGCTCGTGTCCATCCTGTAAAAGTCGTAAAATTAACATGAAAACACAAGAATACAGGAGCGCACAATATAATTAAAATACATATTAAACTCATGCACGCAGGACTTACATATAAACATTTTGCACAAATTAGGGACGCGTTGAGCGCACTTTCTGCGTCTCAACAATCTTCAAGTATCAGGACAACATGCTCAATCTGAATCCGAGAATGTCTTCAGTTGCAGACTTGCAGTGAAGAAGCAGAGGAGTAACAAAGACCAATGCCTGGTGCGGCTTCCAAGTATCCAAGAATCCTTTGAGCTGCTGTCAAATGAGGCAGTTTTGGTGTAGCAAGAAACTGATTAAGATGGTTAACAGCATAAGCAATGTCAGGTCGAGTGAGGGTCGAATAGATCAGCCTACCAAGAAGTCTTCTATAGATAGTAGGATCCGGGACATAATCTCCTTCACGAGAGGAAATTTTGAGATTGACTTTCATTGGTGTTGAAGCAGGTTTATTCCAGTTGAAGAGCATGCAACTTCCAAGCCTAGAAAGTATTGAGAGAACCAAGATCTTTAATCTTTAAATAAGCAGCCAAGTCAAGCTTGAATTGAGCAACTAACTCAAAATTACTACCAGCAGTGACCACATTATCAACATAAACTAAAATCACCAGGAAAGAAGTTGCAGTATGTTAAACGTGTTATCTGACTACGTGTTATGTGACTGACTTTGAATGAATCCAATCCGATGCAAAATGGTAGAAAACTTAGAAAACCATTGGCGTGATGATGGCCTCAAACCATATCAGGATTTATGAAGGAAACACACTGGTTTCATGTTGCAATTTTACCCGTGTATGATATCTAGGTGGAAGTCTCTACAATCACCATAAAGAAATACATTCGTGATATCAAGCTGAAACAAATGCCAATTTCGAATGGCAGCTAGTGCAATGAAAGTTTCACAATGTTAAATTTAGCCATTATCAAGAAAGTCAATACCTTCCAGTCTAACCTGTAGCAACCTATCGAGCCTTGTAGCGCTCAAGAGAGCCATCGACATTAAACTTAGCCTTATAGACCCATTTGCAATCAACAGGGTGTTTTCCTTCAGGCAAAGTAACAACTGTCCAAGTGATTGTGTTCAAGAGCTTTAAGCTCAGTGTCCATAGCTGTTCTCCATTCAGGAATGAGATGAGCTTGTTAATATGAGGTTGGTTCTGGTATAGCTGTCATAGAAAGAACTGCTTTGTAGCTTGGAGTCAAAGAACCATTATGAAGATAATGATGTAAAGGATGAGCAGTGGTGTGAGCAGAATGCAGCATAGCACACTGATAATCCTTAAGATAAGCTTGAGGTTTAAGCTGTTTTTGAGGTCTAGAAGATATAGGAACAGATGGAGAAGCCATAGAGTCCAAATCTAATGAAGCGTCTGAACTGAGAGGAGAAGATACTGACATTGCAGGAGGGTACACTGAAGTAGGCAAGTAGGCAACACATTAGTCCAAATCATGTGTAGAATCAGCAAAAGGAAATATGTGCTCCTGAAAAACTACATTCCTTGAGATTGAAATTTTATGAGTTTCAATATCCTTCACTTTGTAGACCTTATATCCAGAGGGATATCCCAAAAAAACCACTGCTCGAGCTCTTGGGGCAAACTTTCCTGATGAGATTTCAATGTAGAGACAAAGAAAAGGCATACAAAAGCCTTAAGATGGTTATAATCTGGTACAACATGATGAAGCACCTCATAAGGAGTCTTGTTGTCCAAAAAGGACTTGGAATTCGATTGATCAAATGAATACTTGTTCTGATGCAATCTGTCCAATGAGTAAGAGGTAATTTGGATTGAAACAGTAATGCTCGAGCTACATTGAGTATGTGCTGATGCTTCCTCTCAACAATGGAGTTTTGTTGAGGTGTCTCAACACAAGAAAGATAGTGGACAACTACCAAATTATTGTAAAAAGTGGAGAGATCCAGTTCAGGTGCATTATCTGATCTCACAGCTTTAATATCAAGACCAAATTGTTTCTTGATTAGAACAAAAAATTGAGGGCTACGCTGTTAAACATCTGACTTGTTATGAAGTAAATAGTTCCATGTAGCTCTAGAATGATCATCAACAATTGTCAAGAAAAATCTGAAGTTGTCATAACTAGTAACCGATTATAGTCCCCGAACATCAATATGGATTAGATAAAAAAATAGCAGCATGTCTATTATTTAAAGAAGCAAATGATAAACATTTTTGTTTGGCTAAGGGACAAATAGCACAAGGAATGTTTACATTTGAACCTTATATGGCAAAACAGACTTAAGAAATTTTAATCTGCCATAACATGAATGGCGTAATCTGCCATAACATGGATGGCCATAACATGCAAAACAGACTTAAGGGAAACTGGTTGAGGAGCACAGCTGAGGCTAGAGACAGAAAAGCTTGAAGAACTGCTGAAAGTTGAAGTGGATAAGCAGTATAAATGACCATTTCGACTATCCTTCCCAATCATCTTGCCATGTTGGTCCTGAATAATGCAAGCGTCCATAGTGAATAACAAGTTATATTTGAATGTACGTACAAGCAGAACATTATGCAAAACCATTCCATAGCATAAACAGAGTTACAGAACCAATCTGAGCAATCTGAACTTGGGCACCATTTTGCAATGTAACTTGGTCATTATGAACCAAAGCAGTAGTGTGAAAAAAGCTGATATCATTGCAAACATGATGAGTTGCTCCGTATGATTCAACTATGATGAGGAATAGAGATATTGTTACCAACAAATTGAGACATAAGTGGTCTAGAAGAGGGAACTTCAGTGGGAGCATGATCAAGAAAATTGGTTCCAAGTTTGCTGGATAACATCTGAATTAACTATTGACATTGAGCAGGGGTTAAATCCGATATAGCCGAATCAGAAGAACTAGAATTGCCACACCCTACCCTAGGTGAGACCAGCACATGACCGGTGACCCGTGAAGCCCTTTCCCACGCCACGTAAGCGTAAGTGAAATACAACTATTTATGTACAGCTAATTATGGTTGATTGTACAATTGTCATATTGTTTTAGGGTGACACCCTAAAACAATATGGCAGTTGTACAATCAACCATAATTAGTTGTACATAAATGAGGATAAACCGTTAGGGCCATTGGGCCAATAGCCCATCACAACAGTCTCAAAAGACACAACAGAGCCGTCAACATGATACTAAAAAGTATCCCATCATCAACATCAGAGTATAACTCAACGCAAAATAAATACTTGACATCATAAATAAAACCCTAAGAGGTAAGACATCGCCTCCCCCGAGCATCCAGCTATCTCAAGTCCTGTATACCTGTGAAATAGCGGTAGTGGATTCGTTTACCTATGAGGGCTGAGTGATATGTGGTACATGGTGAAGCAAGTGGCATACTCAGAACAAAAGGTATACCAAGCGACAATATAGAATGATAGGATAACAGGTCCAGAGCACAATAAAATATCATGCCAACTATCTCATCATAAATCTCATACCACATCTTGCACAAACTCATCATGAAAGAAAACAAGGGACTCTGTTGTCTAGCTCATGCAAGATATTCATGCAAGATATCTCATCAATGGAATAATGAAACAGATATCAAGAGAAGGCATGGAGTATATCAATAACAAACCCAGGTATGTCAACAATCAAGACGAATGAGCAAGAGACCATCATGCATCTAGTCATCATCCACACGTCTCATATCATTTCACATCATTTCATCTCTCATCAAACCCATATCATATCACAGATCATACCACACCTCGGATGGATACATATAATGGATATAAATGCCATGTTTTCACACATATCATAGGCTATCCCTTCTGATGAGATGGTCAATCTTGGAATGACGTCCAGAAAGAGCTCCACCAAGCAAAGAACCGTTCAAGCTCTCTGTAGCTAGCGGAACGACTTAGAGACGTTGTGACACCAGGAGTAACCCTATTGGGTATATTCCCCTGTGTGGTCAAAGTCACTCAGGTAGACATAAGCCTCCAAAGTATATTCTCTGGATTTACAGATCCAATCACTGTCTGGTATATCATAATCAAGCATGTCAAGCACGCTCAAATCATCATCACATATCATCAGTCAAATATCATCGACTCAATTATTACAGAGTCTGATACATCATCATATCAACACTCATATACCATCAACTCTGGCATCACAAGGTCGGGAACATCTCATCATACAAGTCCTCGTAGTGAAATCAAGGTGAATCTGTAATAATCATATATCCACATATAATATAGCACTACTCTCAAAGAAAGAAGAGTAGACAGAAAGCAAGAATATTCACAAATCACATCACGTTCCACTCATATCAAGAAATCATAGAGAATGACACTAACATAGCTCAAAGGGCGAAATCATAAGTGACTAGCTATAGTAAAAAAGTGGGTTTTGTAGGTTAATTTGATGAAAAATTTGCTGAGGCCGATAGGGATCCTCTAACCCTTTGTTTTACATGGCATGTTTTGTCCTACGTGGCATGAGAAGAGGGGGAAGGGGAGGGAGACGGAGCACGTGTAGGAGGGGAAGGAGAGAGGAGGAGAAAGAAGGAAAGAGGGGGAATAAATGTAGGTGAAGAAATTTTTTGTTTTAAAAATTTTTTAGAATATTGATAAAAGTTATATAATATTATTGTTAAATATTTTTATTGCTTAGAGACGATCCAAACAAGATTAATATTGATATAATTTCGAATTTTTTTTATTATTTTATGATTTTTTTTCATTGATTTAGCTTTATTTAATTTTCTTTTTCAAGAAGACCCTCATGCACTCGCCCCCGAACCCTAGCCCTCGAACCCAAATCTTAAAGAGAGTAAAGTGTTCATCATGTTGAAAACATGGAAAACTCCTAATAATTTATATATGATAACTAATATATTATATATCTTAAATATAACATAAAGATATAAGAAAAATATACTCAAGATATATGTTAAAAGATATACTAAAGATATGCTTAACACTCCCCCTTAAACTCAAGATGAGATAAAGGAAGTAAGCTACAAAAGTTTAGAGATAATAACAATGTCAAGGTATCAACCAAGGTGTTCCTTGGACATGTGTTGATGCGCTATGGATGCAAGCTGATGATGATGCCGATGACAACGTCGATGATGACGCCGATGCATACCGATGTTGATTCTAACGGCGACACCGATGCATGCTGAAACCAATGACGATATCAATGACGGTGATCTGATCTCATCACCATCTCACTTTGAAACAGCAAAAACACCCTTCCCCATTCGCCCTTCCTTTCCCTCACACCCCGACGACCAATAAGGATTAGGCTTTCAGATGTTAGTGAAGAGGATAACATCATCGTGATGAGAGTCGCCATTCACCGGCGCCCTAGGCGACAGAATTAGAAAGGATTTAGAGAACCCACTTTGATATCATGTTGGAATAAAAGGATGCGCAACACTTTTGTATATACTCAGATTCCTTCTAAACTATACAATGGATCTTTCTTTTATAGGGGAAGGAGGTACCAATAAAAGATAGAAATAACTGATATGTGATAACTAATATATCTTGAATATAACATAAAAATATACTTAGGTTATATGTTAAAAAAAATATACTAATGATATATTAACACAAACCAAATCATGATGATGTCTAGAAGGTGTTAGCTAAATGATTTGAAGAGGCGACATGATGTAAATAAAAGAGTGCCTCATTTGTTGTTAAGATAACAATGCCTCGTACCGACGTTGACGCCCATGCCGACACCAATGTCAGATGCCGATGAAAATTAAATTATGTTCAAATTGAACTCAAGAAGAAAAAACATTAGGAACGAACCTCAAACCCAAGAAGAAATAGGAGGAAATAATCTCAATGTTGTCTTAACACACTCATAGCAGTGGAAGATAACCCCCACTTTGCCAACAAGCCAAACCCCCCACTTTGTCAATAAGCTAGGAACCAAATCAGGCTCAAAGAGTTGTGGAAAACTAACTATGATTTGTGTAAATCAAGGCAAAGACTTAATTTTAAAACACTTAGATATGAAATTTTAGATCTAGAAAGAACAAAACAAGAAACTGATAGAGAAAGGAACACACAACAATAACCTTATAAAGGACTATGCCCTCAGACACTAGTAAAGAGGACGATCTCGCCATGAAGAGAGTCATCGTTCACTGGCGTCTGAGGCGACAAAATTGGAAAGGATTTAGAGAATCTGACTCTAATACCATGTTAAAATAAAGGATGTGAAATATTTAGTATATTCTCAAATCACCTAAATTATACAAGAGACCATCGTATTATAATTGTCAGATCTTATGTGCATGTATCCTACGGATACGTCTGACCAACCCTACCCAGTGAGAAGTGGCCGTGTTGTTGTATACAAGAGACCATCCTTTTAGATGGATGATAACAAATATATCTTGAGTATAACATAAAGATATAAGAAAGATATCATATGTTATACCCAATATATATGCTAAAGATATGCTAACAATTTTAACTAATCACCGCAGCCAAGGCTAAACCATCAGGGTTTGGGCTTTCTGCTTGCCAACTTTCGTGCTCCCATGAGGTGCATGCTTTTAATCCCCAAAGGCTGAAAGCTTATGGTAAAAGGTGCAGAATATTGTTTGTTTCTTAATATTCCTAGTTATGCAAATGCCTTTTGGCTTGAAGCGTCGGCAATGAACAATTATTCCTTTACCATCTGCTGAATATATGAGGGTAGAGTGGTTCAAACTTGTGAACTCTCTCTTAAATGAATTAATTGATGGATTCTCTTCCTCAGCCAAGTATGGAATGAAGGAACTTTGTTCTATCAATCTCTGCTCTCCTGACGCAGAGGTGGCCTATCTCGCCGACATATTCAACTCCTGTTTCATCCGAAAATTGGTTATTTGAACAATGCTGTCACTATTTAGCACTTTCTGCCTGAAGATATTGTGGTATCTAGCCTGTCAGTTTTATTCTACCTAAACTGCAAATACTGACTGTATCTTTCTCCCTTTGAATGAAACTGTTGCTTCCCCAGTAAATTGCTGTCTGTTTATGGCATGGTTCCTCACCTCAATTCAGTTTTGCATGAAAACTGGAAATCCAAGAAGATGAACATTTTATATTAGATTCTGTCCAAATATCACACAGTTAATGTGGTTTTTGATATTTTGGTCTCTGTGGCTAGATTTTCCCTAGCTATTTCTGCAGCCACGAGGAATCAACTTTATTGTTCTGTGCTTTTTCACATCCTCGGTTCCTGACCATCCCAATGATTTTCTATGCGGCTAGATGAGTTGATTCTGCATAGTTTCTTAATCATGTATCTTTTGCTGTTGCATGACCAAGACAAGTTGGCCACAAGGACCAGAGAAAGTACGGGCAAAGGCTGGTTTGACTTTCCAACCTGTTCCATATTTGGTTAATCTGTTGGTAGTCAGGTCTGATGGACCTTGAATGATTGTTTGCCCGCTTTTGTCGAAATGTTGAACTTCACGTCTAGCTGTATCGCGGGAAGCATTGGGTCAAAGGGTAAATGTATGAAGCGATCCATTGGAGCTTCAGATTGCTCAGATGACGATGTCTCATCAGATGCCAGCAGGGATGAAGGGTTAGAATGCCCAATATGCTGGGAATCGTTTAACCTTGTTGAAAATGTGCCCTATGTGCTGTGGTGTGGCCATACCCTGTGCAAGCACTGTATTTTGGGACTACAGTGGGCTGTTGTGAAATTTCCTACTCTACCTCTGCAGCTTCCACTCTTCATCTCCTGCCCATGGTGTAATCTACTATCTTTCCGCTTGATATACAAGGGGAACCTTAGATTTCCTAAGAAAAACTATTTCCTTCTCTGGATGGTCGAAAGCATGAATGGTGACAGAGTCAAATCTCGTTCCACCACCTTCTCTACCGATCATCATCAACCAGTTTTGCAGTCGAACCACACTGTAACCTCAGGAAGTCAATCAGTCTGGAGGAGAACTCACGGTCAGCAGCGTGAACCATCCGGGTCAAACCTTGAACATCACCCCATGGCTAATTATCTTAGCGTGGAAGGATTGCAGTCCTCGCTTGTGAAATCCCTGATCTTTTTTGTCCATGTAACCGCCAAGTTCCCCTTGGTTCTCATATTTCTTGTAATTGTCTTGTATGCCATACCAGCAAGTGCAGCCATTCTTGCCCTGTACATACTCATCACTGTTCTGTTTGCTTTTCCATCATTTCTCATACTCTACTTTTCCTATCCTAGCTTGGATTGGCTGGTAAGGGAAATTATCACCTAGATGCTCCTCGGTCGAGGAAGTATACTCGGATTGTCGGCTTTTGGTTGGTAGCCAGTCAGTCTATCATGACCTATGTGAAGTAAGGTGATGGTGCTGGCTCCTGTCCTGGGGTGCACTTGTCTGGACTCTGGTAAGTAGAACTGTAAGCGTATATAATATAACTGGAGCTTTTTTTTTTTGTTTTTGTTTTTCTCTAGTCCAGTTTGGAAATGATTGTGAGAATGCTTTTTAGATTCCTGGAATTGTTCTTGTTGTGTATGGATTGGATTGTCCTTGAACACCATTGATAGACAATGCATCTGCATTTCTGTATTGATAGAGATTTGAGTTCGATTGGCACAAGTGAGTTCTGTCTAATTCTCATCGAGCTGTGATGATTTGATTGACTTGAAGTTCTTTGGTAGCACCAACTACCAAGACCGAATTGCCATTCACCAAAATATAGTGGTTGTCCAAAATGCCCTTTTTCTTGCCTGCAATTGCTTAGGTTTAATCCATAGTTAAATCTTCGGTTCTTGTTTGCCTTACTACTAGTTGAATAGATTGTTATAGAGAATGGATAGATTGCTATAGAGAATGAATGTCCTTTTTACTCAAATGAGAGTGTATATAGGGAGCCCGTGGTGTGTGTGTGCTAATTGCATGTGAATTGTGTTTTTATTTAGTTTTATAATTAGTATGGAAGTCCTTTACAAATTTGGATACCATATGGTGGGTTGGGTGATAAACTAGTAGTTACTAGTTTGTTCCAAAATCCCGTAGAAAAATAATATTAATTAATTCTTCAAAAAGAAATTCAATAAAATCAGAAAACTCTAACTAACTAATGTAAATATTTAAATGGAATTTTCTGCTAAAAAAATATTTAAATGGAATTCAGGACTAAAAGTTCTTCATGTCCCGATTCCCGACCCGATGTCGCCTTCCTTTCCTCCTCCATCCCATTGGTGAGATTATGAGGTATAGGTAGGGACGACAAAAAATCCCGTCGGGAACCGTCCTGACCCCATCTCGAACGGGGTTAAAATTTAGGATAAAAAACGGGGTTAAAATTTGGAATCAAAACAGAGACGGGAAAAAAAGTTCCCCGTACGGGGATGGGGATGTCCCCCGCGGGTACCCGCTCCGACCCCGTCCCGCGGGGACCTCGAGTTAATATATTTAAATTAATAATAAAAAAAATTGATAAAAATTTATTAATTGAGTAAGATATTAAATAATTAATAATTTATTAATTTATCAAAGTATTATTTATTTATTGTA
>JAOWBR010185696.1:0-10425 GCA_028571145.1 Dionaea muscipula | reverse complement strand
TGTAATTTTCACGTTTTTGTCGTGGTGGACGTCCTCGGGGACGTCCACCAAGCCCTCTGCCGTTTTTGAAAAGTTTTGGAAAATTTCACCACATAATGGTGGACGTCATCGTGGACGTCCATAGATGAAGTCCATCGGTCAATTTTGCCCTGATTGCGTTCGATTCTTCCGGCGAAAGCACGAGTTTGGTTCCCTACCATGTTAGGCTAGGATTCATGTTGGTTTGGTGAGGTTTTCACTTTAGTTAGTGAGACTTCCTCTCTTTGAACCTTGTTCAGATTCCGGTGTAGCTCGAGGTGGGATTTCCATCCGAGATAGTGGGCTCAAGCATCGATTACCAGGTGAGGGGTGTACACAAGTCTTCCTCCTTCTCCTCTCACCTTTGTTATCCTTGATCCTTCACTCATTCTTGATACCTTGCTTGTATACACAATTGGCATACCCTGTGATATGTTCATGATGTGTGATAGTCCACATGCTTTAGTTCTTGGTCTTGTAGCCTTGCATGATCTATTCGTTGTTGTTGTGGACTTGGTATCTTGGATATTGGATTGTAATTGTGTATGGTGGGCGTTGAGCCTATGAGACATCCTCTAACGGGCTCTCATCCCCTTTAGAGTGATATGGAGGTTGTATGGATCGTACGGGTTAAGTCCAAGGGAAACCTCTAGTTCGTCTAGGGTAACTCTGGCCACACGGGCTCTCATCCTCGTGTAATAACGTCCCTACGACACCTCGATGTACACGGGTTGCCCAGGACGAAGCCTACCATGTGGGATAGTACTCTCGGACGCCATTCCGATTTACGCTCATAGTTAGGCGGGGATCCCCTGATTTCGACTGGCTTGTGTGTGTATGGTACATTGATAGATGACATCATTTATGTATGTTTGATACGTGTGTGAGACGTACTAGATTCTCATTCGATTATTCATATGAGGCATGTTGTGGAGACGTGTGGCGTGTAACTATTCTTGCATCTATCTCCCATGCTTCTTGTGGTATACATTTATTGTTATATTGGTTATGACGATATGATTCATTTACGTTATATGATTGTTCCTATATCTTTTGGGTCTGTCACACTGCTTATTATATCTCTCCCATGAGTCGTTCTTGTACCCGTGGGATGTGGCACCCTCCTATTATCTCCAACTACCTCCACGCCGCGGATTAAGGTAGTTGAAACGATTATATATACGTTTGACTTGGGCCACTACCACAACCTCATGGAAGTCCTCTATTGTATTTACATTTACTAGTATCAGGCCTTATTTCCTATTCTGACCCCGTGTATACCCCGAGTAAATGTTGTGCAGATGATGAGTAGATGAGAGCTAGGATGGATGCGGCGGGAGACGGATGCGGCCTCTTAAGGAATTTCCTTTTGGTTCATGAACTCTTTTAGTCTTGTCTTTAGACTTTCATTAGTTCTAGACTTTTTGGTTTGTGACGGACACTTGTGTTGAGCTTGTTGACTCATTGTCTCTTTGGCTTCCACACTGTTTTAAGTCTTTAGACTGATGTTGTTTGTGAGACGTTGAGTAGATGATCGATTGACCACCCATGTTAACTCATTAGTTTCCATCATGTGAAATGTTTGTTGTTGATGGTTAGGCTTGTGCAGTTCGTGGGCGGTCCCCACGGGTCGTACGCCGGTCCACCCGGGGTGGGGTGTGACATAAACCGTAGGTGGTATTAGGCCTAAGACGGAGACGGAGACGGAGAACAGCGTAGGCAGTATTGAACCTAAGACGGAGACGAAGCACAACTAATACGAAAGCAGGAAGAATTAACTATAACACAATACAATAGGCAGGGAGTTATCACATATGTGGGCGGTATAACATCCTCTCCCACGAAGACGGCAAAGTCATTTTATATGAAGGCGGCGAATTAACTAAATAAAGCTAGGCAGGATCAGAGTAAAACTACGAAGGCGGGTTTCCTTGGCCTATTCTATGAAGACGAGTAATCTATGAACGCGGGTTCTTACATACTCCATGAAGACGGGAAGGCTGACATCTCTGCCGGTATGACTTGTCAATTCTCTGCCGATACGGCGAAGGCGGGAAACTTATAAACTAGAGCGAAGGGAGCATTCTCAGAAATAGTAAAGGCGGGTTTTCTAAGCTATGGGCCATAGTGTCGGAGAATGTTAAGCCAACTATAGAATTGTTGTGCTATCAAGCTTCCTTGTAATTACCATAATTAGGAAGGGGGTCATCTTGATATTAACAGGCCACATGCCCCCTTCCCTATAAATACCTTGATTCGCCCTTCTCCAATAAAGACTTGACCGAATACTAACAAATTGTTAGAGTATTGTTAGAATAAGGGTATTGTTAGTATTGCTAGAGTAAGGGTATTTTGGTATTATTTTGTGTGTAGTATATATACACTTTATGAATGAAAAGGAAATCATCTTTTGGCTCATTTATGACATGGTATGAGAGTCGTCTACCTCCTCTTCATGAAACCCTAGCCGCCATTGCTACACCCACCACCATCACTAAACCACCATCAAATACCATCAACCACCACTACATCTAAAGATCCCAAAGGTTGACGACACGAGGGAGGAAGCCACACTGGTGGACGCTGCTCCGGTGATCAAGAACAGTGCATTTCTCTCTTGCCGCCAGTAGTTCATGACATTTCAAGCCACCACCGCTTAGCTTCGTCCATTTTTTACAACGGGAGGTGGTAGATCCGGCCCGATCGCTCACTCCTCTTCAGTTGCATTCACACCCATTGTCGCACGCGCCCTCACGCACCGCTGATGCTTCTGCGTGTGGGCCTTACGATCCGCTAATGCTTCTGCACGTTGACCTTACGCGCCACCGCCACACGCCACATGCCACACGCCGCCATCTGTGAAGCTCTAGGCAGTTTGTTCTGCACCATGTGCTGGTTCATTTCTCCTTTTGCTTCTTTGGCTCATTCATGCTCCTTGCCAAGATTTTCTTCGCTGACATTTTCACTAAATTCTTTGTTGTTTTTGTGCTCTTTTTCCTCCTAGATTGCCTTTGTTGTTGTTGTGGTTTATGTGGTGCGTATGCCCCCTTGTTTCTTATGAAGTTGGGTTATTAATTTTGTGGGAGTATTGAGTTTTTAGGTCCTTGTTGATATATTGTGTTATGGAGGCATCATCGAATGCGTTGATTCCACAAATTATCACGAGAAAATTGAATGAGACTAACTATATACAATGAGCTAAATCTGTTGAGGTGTTTTAAAGGGGGCAAGACAAGCGTGAGTACTTTACTGAAGACCCGCCCACTGATAATGAAGCTAAAGGAAAGTAGGATCAAGTTAATGCCTAAATTATGAGTCTTGTGTGACACTCTATGGAACCTGATGTTGCATACTTGTGTACTCATCTGAACTCGTCTAAAAAGATTTGGGACTATGTCAAAGTTCTCTATTCTAGTAACATGACTAGAATGCATGACTTGTCTCTTCAATTATTTCAATGACAATGAGATGACAAGATTGTCACTTAATTCTTTGCTCATTTGAAGCGTATTCAATATTCATGAAGAGTTGAATGTTGAATTCCCTAGTACTGCTAGTGTCCAGGAGATACAGAAACAAAGGGAACAATTGATTACCATGCGGTTCTTAGTTGGTCTTGGTCCTGAGTTTTCCCCTATTTGTTCCCATATTTTCAATAGTACTGAACTATCATCTTTTGCTGAAGTTTATGCTAGGGTGATGCACTCCTCTCCTGACTACCATATAGGTGAGTCTAATGATTCTGGAGATATCAAATTAGTTCTTATCATTTAGTCTAGTGGAGCTAGTAGGAGCTCTCACTCTCATCGTGAGGATCGTGGAGGCATTAGACAAGGTCGTGGGCCTCCTTGGAAAATGTGGCAATTGTGGAAAGGATGGTCATATAACAGATAAGTGTTAGAAACTTTCCGGTCGTGCCCCTCATTGCACTTATTGCAACCAGGACGACCATTTGAGAGAGACATGTCGACAACTAGTAGGCCGCCTTCGAGTTGTCAATGTCGCTACTTCTGATTGTTCCAGCACTTTAGCCAGTGGGCTTGACCAGCTTCTGATTTCTAGGGAAGAGTATGCTCACTTGACTCAGTTTGAGTCTCAGGCCCCCCAAGCAGGTGCTCACTGCCCTCATTGCCTCTTTTACTAACACAGGTACCTCCATTGCTTGTCTCTCTTCTACACCTACCTCATGGATCCTCGACTCCGGAGCTACCATATTTCATGTATATCTACATTATTTACCCACATTTAGTCTATGTCCCCTACTAACTAGCTTACTTTGTTCAATGGATCCACCACTCTCAATAGTGGTTTTGGATCTATCAGCTTAGTCCCTCCTCCTATTTTTCATCTACTTTATATATTCCTGATTTTCTTTTTAATCTCTTATATGTAAGTAAAATCACCAAAAACTTACATTGCTCCGTTTTGTTTCTTCCTGATTGTGTTGTTATGCAGGACTTGAAGAAGAAGAGAACGATTGTGAAACATAGCTTTATTCGTATTTTGTTTGATCTTGTTGCTATGCATGATTTTGAGTTAAAGCAACTTGATGTCAACATTGCTTTCTTGAATGGTGATCTTGAGGAGATTATTTACATGCATCAACTAAAGAGGTTTGTAGTTGAAGGGAAAGAAGACCATGTTGGTCTGCTTAAGAGGTCTTTGAATGGTCTGAAGCAAGACCCTAGATTAGTGGTATAAACGGTTTGACAATTTTATGTTGCGTCACAAATACTTCAAAAGTAGGTAGTTGTGTTTATTTCAGAAAGCTTCGTGATAGATTGTTTATATATTTGTTGCTTTATATGGATGATATGCTTATTGTTGTCAAAGACATGTTTGAGGTTGATCAGTTGAAAGTTGCCTTGAGTAGTGAATTTGAAATAAAGTATTTAGGAACTGCTAAGAAGATTCTTGGTATGGAGATTCAGAGAGAACGCGATGCTGGAAAGCTTTTCTTGACTCAGAAGAGTTTTATTGAGAAGGTTGTTGATCATTTTGGTATGTTAGATGCAAAACCAGTTGGTAATCCTATTGCTCCTCACTTCAGACTCTCAGCAGCTATGTCTCCGCAAAGTGATAATGATAAAAGCTATATGTCTCGTGTTACCTATTCTAGTGCAGTTGGTAGCATCACATATAATATGGTTTGTACTCACCCTGACATTGTCCATGTTGTTAGTGTTTTGAGCAGGTACATGACTAACCCTGGGAGGCTCAATGGCAAGGAGTGAAATGGATTCTTAAATATTTACGGGTACTTCTTCTACATGTTTGGTGTTTGGGATGACGTGAAGCAGTGTTGTGGGTTATGTTGATTCAGATTATGCAAATGATCTTGATTGTAGGCGATTTCTTACTGGCTATGTGTTTACTCTTGGTAGATATGCTATCAGTTGGCGTTCTATTTTACAATCCATGATTGTGTTGTCTACAACAGAAGCTGAGTACATGGCGAACATTGAAGCTACAAAGGAAGCTATCTGGTTGAAAGGCATATTTAGTGAAATCAGCACAATTCCATGTGATAAGGGAATTCTTTGTGATAGTCAAAGTGCTATTCATTTGATGAGGGATCAGATGTTTCATGAGAAAATAAAGCATATTGATATCAGGTACCATTTTGTTCGAGATCTTGTTGATAAAGGTGATATATGTGTTAAGAAGATTGGTACTGTAAACAATACTGTTGATATATTGACGAAATGTGTTCCTATTGCCAAGTTCAAGCGTTGCTTGGATGCTTAAACTTGATTGGTGTACTTGATTGCCCGGCGAGGTGTTGTGGAGGAGGGAGAGAGTTGTATGATGCTACTATCGTGATTTTTTTTTTGTTGTGTTTTGGAGGAATTTGTGCTAAGGTGGAGATTTGTTGAGTTGTGACTTAAATTCGGAGTTTTGGATATTTTCCGCGTTTTGGATATTTCTATCTATCTTTTTTGCTATAAATAACCCATATATTTTAGGGTTTGGTATCAATAAGATCCATCAGAACATTAGAGGTTGAAATACTCTCTGCTAGGGTTTCTAAGCCTCCATTGTATTCCTCATTGATAGTGGATTGATCTCCTCCTCCCGCGGGTTTTTCGTTTCTGATCTTGAGAGGGTTTCCACATAAATCTTGTGTGACGTTCTCTGTTTCTTTCTCCTTGTTTTTCATTTGGATTGTGTTTGCCCAAATCATTACCGATCAATTGATTCTTAGGATTCTTGATTAGGGTTCTCAATTGCCCTAATTCCTAACATGATGATTGGATGGTGATGATAGCATTTCAGCTCCATCTCCTCTCTCGGGTTAGTTCTTTCCAAATAAGACCATGCATCTACTTCAAGCATTCAACTGGATGTTTGGACTTTGGAGCATTTGATGCATAGGCTTGAGAGCATTACAGGAACATCAAGTGGAGGTTGGATTGCACTTTAATCAAGAAACGGGCAATCTAGATTGAACTTCTAAAGGATGTTTCAAGAATGAAGGAAGAAATAATTGGGCGCTAAGCTGGTAGAGTGTCATTCTCAACACGTACACCCAAATATACAAGGACAAAATTCAAGTAAGAGATCGCATAATAACTCCTATGCCAACTATCATTCAGTCATTTCATGGCCAAGTGAAAGACTTAAAGGATGTTTGCCGTTTGAGAATGTAGAGGGTTTCATCCAACTTGTTGAAATAAAAAACCATTTACTAGATCTCGTGCCACAAGATTAAGCTTTTTGGTACAGTTGATTCCTTAACATGGTATGAAGTGAGTCACTTTGACCAAGTGATCATGAATTCAAATCTTGTTACCCTCCATTAATTGTTGAAGATATTTTTGTTGTTCATGTGGGCCTTTGTATAGTCTATATTTCAAACCTGGCGGGCTTTTACCTCGCAAGGGTATTGAAGCATAAAACAATTTCATGGGTAGCTTTTGGTAGAGTTGGTTTCTGGACATAACTGAAATTGAACGTGGAAAAATAGTTCTGTAGAAAATTGAAGATATGACGTAAGAAGGCTTAGAAGAAATTTCTCTTTGGGTTGCATAAAGGCAATCTAACTTAAATAAAGCTTTAGTTGAAGATGCATTCAACCAAGGGTCATCTATGGAATACCTGGAAGCTTTAACTGCAATGGCAGAATCCTCGACAGACCAGCTTACACAATTTCTGAGCTCTCAACAAACTCAAGGAAAAGCAATCTAGGAAGAAAAGACCTTTAGCTCAGTTCTTGTATTAATTTTCAAGAAATCATAACATACATGGAATGAGCTAAAGCAACCTATTTAGAGCTGAACAAATTTGTAACTACGTGAACTAATTCCGTCCATTGATCATCTATGCTACTACAATGAACATCTAGGGGACAATGCTCCAGCATAACTATCCTAGCCAGGTGAATATGATTTTCTACTTCATCAAATTTGGATAGAGAATAACCCAATTCCAACCTTAAGCAAGCTTGTAACCACCTCTAACAACTTTGTAGAAAGGTCCAAATCAGGTGGATAACAACCAAGACCATTAATTCCATCAAGAGCATTGAAAAAGTAAAGGAATAGTACTTTTGGCTTAGATTGCTTCTTCTATTGTCCAAGTCCTTCAGTTGGCCAATGCAAGATCTGTAACTCATGTAATAACATCCAGGTAGCAAATAAATCCCACCAGATTAGTGTCTTGCTTCCCGGATCAAAATATGGTCATTTAGAAAAACCATGCTTCAACAACAGTAACAATACAGTACTAAAGCTAAAAGTACTTGTGGCTTGCTTAAGCTGCCATCGCCAAGGCTACCACACCATGTAGTGCACCTAATTCATCATTCTTAGACTGGTTAAGCCACGTACCAAGAGCCTTATTATGCCTCTTCTCTCTAAAAAAATCAATAACCAAATTGAGCAAATCCAACTAATGAGAACCCATGCCCCTCCTCCTCCCAAAATCCTCCTCTTTCTCCATGTGTTGTGTCCCAATACTCTTGCTACAGCATCTTTCAAAAAGAAGACTCCTTCATTGGCCTAATTTGATGTCTTCTTCCGGCTAACTCTTCATCTTTCAAAATGAAGACACCTTCATTGGCCTAATTTGATGCCTTCTTCTGGCTAGCTCTTTGAAATTGAATCTTATCCTTGAATTCCAATTGTAATTTGGCTGAGTGAGTCACAACTTTGATCTATAGCTGCTTACCCATTGAAACACTCATTGAGCTCTTTATTACTACTTTGCAACAAGGGACCAAGATGACCAATTCTCCAATACCATGTCTCATTGCTATTTCCATGGTTTATCACATTTTAATGAAAATTAGATGAACGGAAGATAAAGGAACTCGAACATTTATTAACAGTTGGATATCAAAGTTAAATTCCATCTAGTGTTTCTGTACTTCAAGAATCTGAACATCACCACAACGAGTTCACCATGTGCCACGGATGGAAATCTTAGAACTACTGCAACAACTGAATTAACATAATACACTCAGTACTTGAGGCTAATCATACATATCATTCTCGGATGTAATACTAGTGGCCATTGAATACCCAGTGATGCTACCCCAACAAAACCTCAACCTTGCCAAGCAATCTATGATCACATATCCAAACTAAGGAAAAAAGGGAAGAAGGTAGGATCAAGTTCAGGAAATGAAAGGGCAAGTAAATGCGGCACAATACAAAACCATAAATTTGGATCATACATAATTTTACAAGACATTACCACACTGAAATCCAAATTTGCCCACTGACTTCACCTGCAGTATGGAAAGATACATATCAGCTACCACCCTTTTAACTATATAAAATACTTTGCATACAACACATTTCGCAAAAAACCTATGTTCTTACCACGAAAGAAGCGCGACTACCCGCAGTCAAGCCTAAGATCACATCCAGAAAATGATTTTAAAAAAGGGAAAAATAAACAATTAAACCAAAAGCAAACAACAATGAAGAAGAAAAAACCCAACAAATATAAACTTTGATATGCTTGTGCCCATGGATTGATTAGAATTGCAAGAGAAGTTTTTGGAAGGAGGAATTCACCTTGCTTGGCAGCATCATATGGCCCGCAACACAATCCCCAAATTGCTCCAGCCTGAATTATTGAAGCAAAAAAGAAAGAAAGAACACTCTTTCAAATCGAAATTTAGGATTTTTTTCTGTTATAAAATTTGTAGCAATTCTTGAAAGTTTTGTTGCGAATATGAAATTGAGAAGCTACCGTACCGTTCCCACGCGAATGATAGTATCCACGGCGAGAGAAGAACAAGGAATGTCAGCTTCTATATCCTCCTCCATCACTCAACTCTCGGTCTCTCAGTAGCAGCAGCCCCTCTACGAATTCCGTCTCAGTAGACAAAACAGGACGCCGTAGCCTGTCTCTCCGGTGGCTTCCGCGACGGCGGTGATATCATCGAATATGAAAACCTGGTTACCGTTACTCCCTAGCTGTATTCTATTGGCACACCCCTGAGCCGGACACAAGTCACACAATGCCGCTCTTCTTCTTTTTTTTTTTTTTTTTTTTTACCATTTTAGTCTTACGATAATATACTACCGAAATACTTAAAATAAAACGGTAGTAAGCTACCTAAGTCCTTCGGATGCCAAAAAATAGAACAAACTGTAGTATACTATCGTTCGTTCATTATTTCAATTAAAATCACAGAAACTCTTCATCTTCCTCGTCCGCGATTTCGGCTGCCATCTTCCTCCTCCATGATTTCCGACTGCCACCACCGACGACCACCACCACCACCGAAGACCACCACCATCACCGACGACCACTACCACCGTCGCAAACCACCACTGTTTTCACCACCGCCGCACATCACCGGTGTTTTTCACTACCACCACCACTACTGTCCGATTTCACCACCACCACCAAGGTAATTGTTAAATTCACTTAATTTCAGTATGATTTGTTTTATTTGTTTGTTAATTTTATGATGTTTATTGTTTGGATGAGTTTTAGTGTAAAAGATTATATGAGTTTGAGTTTTCGTGGTGGTTTGTGGTTGCCGGAGGTGGTGGTGGGCTGTCGGAGGTGGTTTGGTGGCTGCCGGAGGTGGTGGTGGGCTGCCGGAGCCCATTTTCGATCACCTTCGGTGGCTCGGTGGCTGCCCGGGGTCGTTTAACGGTCTTCGGGAGTGCCGTTTTTCCTGATTTTATTTATTTTATGTTGATTATTTGTTTAGGATAAAATTAGTTGAGATGATTTTAAGACAGAGATTAGTTTGGTCGCCGTTAATTATTAGTTAGGTATAAATTTGATGTAAATCGATGAAAAATGATGTAAATGGAGTAAAATGTGCTAAAATATTAGAATTTTGATATAAAGTGATGAAACTATGTTAGAAATGGATGAAAAACGAATCCTTGATGAATTTATTCATGATTTCTACCTCTACATATTTGTTATCACCTT
>JAOWBR010185684.1:0-19333 GCA_028571145.1 Dionaea muscipula | reverse complement strand
TTCACTCATATGGGCCAGACGGTGATGCCACAAATATGTGATAGCTTCATCCTCAACAGTATTAACATCATCAGTCAAATACTTAAATTAAAAGATGTAAAGGGATGATACCTTCTCTCCCTTAGCTGCTACCAGGGCTCCCTTTGTGAGCTTCTATCTACCATCCTTGAAGACACTGGTGTAGCCCTCATCATCCAAACGGCTCACAGATAGCAGGTTCATCCTCATATCCGGGATGTGCTTGACATTCTTCAAGATCAGCCTTCCTCCCTGCTCCGTCTCTAGACACATGTCTCCATAGCCAATGGCAGACGCAACTCCGGCATTGCCCATCCTTACTACACCACAGTCACCATGTGTATAAGTGGAAAACAATTCTCGTTTGGGTGTAGCATAGATAGTTGCACCACTATCCACGATCCACATGGCTTCCAAATCAGCCAGGCATACCAACTTACCATCTTTAATCATGGGAAGGAATGCCACCCCTTTGTTGGAACCAGACGTATAAGAAGCAGCATTTGCTTGATCCTCCCGTCTGGGATCTCTCTCACCCACCGTCTAAGTCTTCTTCTAAGCCAACCATTTCATATAATTCCGCTTGAAATGGCCTTTCTTATGGCAAAAGAAGCACTTCTTTGTCTTTGAAGAAGAAGCTTCATCTCTATTCTTACTCCTGAACCCGTCTCTACCTAGACGACCCTTGGACACACTCCTTCCTATGGACTCAGTAATCATCAACTTTGTCTCAGATGTAGAACCCTGAGACCTCCGTCAGAGCTCTTTATTCCAGACCCCCGTCTTGTCCATAGCCATGGTAACAACACCGTTTAGGGTAGAGTTGGACACTGACATCTTCAACGTCTCCCACGAGTCGGGCAATGTACCAAACATGACCAAACCTTGGCCTTCATCTTCAAACTTAATTCCCATTCTACTCAACTGATTAAGTATCCCATGGAATATATTAAGGTGATCAATAATGGGAGTATCATCCTCATACCTGAGAGACATGAGCTACTTAATTAGATACATCTTGTTGTTGCCCGTCTTCTTGGTATACAACTCCTCTAGCTTTGTCCATTGCTCTTTCGTGTCTGCTATGTCACAGATATGGTTGAACACATTGTCATCAACCCACTGTTTGATGTAACCACACACCTGACGGTGCAAGTTCTCTCAATCCTCCACAGACTTCGCGAAATGGAATCGCTTCACGCAGAGCAAGTCCTCCATTTTTCCCTTCCATGTCTGAGGTTGACCCCATTTAAGGTTACCATGCGTGATAGATTTGCCTCCATTGCAATAAAAAATAGAGCAACAACCGAAACAGAGAAATCACAGAAAAAAGAAACAACAAACCATGAGATTGAAAACAGCAACAACGAACACAAAGGAAACAACACAAATCACAAATAGATCTAACTCCTTGTAAATCGATGCCACTCAGATTCAATTGGATCTAAAACAGCTCAAACTCGAAGAACCACGAAGCTTCGAAATCTCCTCTCTAAATCGAAGAACAGAACTTACACAATAATTAAGATAAAAAAACAACAAACCTCAAATCACAACAGATCTGAATTCGAATTCAAGAATTCCTCAGCTCCTCTGAATCTCTCCTGGATTCGAAACACAATCTCTGATACCACTTGAGGAGAAAAATGATCACGGCAATTCAACAAGAGCACCGGCGGAAATTGATCTTCTCACACTCACAAACCGTGAGCAACAATGAGCATCAATGGAGAAAAGCAAAAAAGTGAATCACACATAAGAATTGAAGATGAATCTCAGCGAAAGATCAAAACCGATCTTCGCACCCTCTATCTTCTCACTCAAGCAAAATGAAAAAGATACAAAGAACTTGGAGGAAAAACTAGAAAACTCTAAGTAAGTGAAAACAATCTGTGAAAAATGAGATTGTTATCTCTCCACTGACTCTCCTAATTATTTATACTAAATGAGCTAGCTAGGGGAGGGGACCAGTACACGTGTCACCACCACAAGAGGCAGTTACATGAGTGGGGACCACAACACATGATGTAAAAACAAACTAAACAGAAACAACAAAATCAGACGCAGGAACATACTCAGACATTGACCCGTCTGACTCCAGGAAGTCGTTAAAACCGTCTAGCGCTGGGAAGTACTACTTCTGTCTGGTTGTATCTCTTGTCCTCTACGTCTGGTATGCACACCACCAGACGTGACTTCAACTTCAAGCAGACTATTATCCGTCTGACTTCAAGAGTGCCAACGACCGTCTAACCTAGATCTGGACTTAGCAATCATCCAGCTAACCCAGACGTTACACCATCTAACAACTCTTGTAGACTTCACGTCAGACCAGGCAAACAATTGAGTTAATTGTACAGATCAACGTCTCCCTCTGCAGAACACCAGACGGTGCCCATGTTTGACAACCCAGACATGACTTTGGCAAAAATTAAAAACATCAACAATAAGGCTTCAGTCACCTTGAAGCAGTCACTGGTGCAAAAGCCTGCTTACCTGCCTTGGGGTATCTTTCCTCCACATCTTTCAACATTTTGCTCGTGTAGTAGACTAGCTTATAGATCCTGTTCTCTTTTCTAAGGAGTATTGAACTAACAGCGAAGTCGGAGATAGCCAGGTAGAGGTATAGCGTCTCATCTGCTACAGGCTTGGTGTGCAAGGGTGGAGAGGCAAGGTGGGTCTTCAGGCTTACAAAGCCTGCTTGGCACTGAGCAGTCCACTCGAACATCTTTAGATTCTGTAGCACTTTAAAGAAATAGAGGCTCTTATCAGCTGACCGACTCAAGAATCGGCTCAAGGCGGCAAATTTATCTGTCAGCTGTTGGACTTCCTTGACGTTTCGTGGGGGGGGCCTTGTCAACGATGGCTCGGATATTCTATTAGTTGGCCTCGATTCTCCTCCTTGTCATAATGAACCCCAAAAACTTTCCAGAAGTCTACTCCAAAAGTACACTTCTTTGGGTTAAGTCTCATGGAGTACTTCCAAATGATGGAAAATGCTTTCTTGAGGGTTGCCACATGCTCATTCTCCGTGACGCTCTTCACCAGCATGTCGTCTACATACACCTCCATGCTTTTTTCGATGATAGGCTTAAAAATCTTGTTTGCTATTCGCTGATAGGTAGCCCTGACGTTCTTCAAGCCGAAGGACATCATCTGATAACAGTATGTTCCATTATATGTAATGTAGGCAATTTTTTCCTTGTGATCTTTCCTCATCCTGATCTGATGATAGACTGAAAAGGCATCCATGAAACTCAGCATTTCGTGTCCAGATGTGGCATCAACCAATGGAAAGGCTAAAGTGGAGGAGTCCTCCACAAACCGTCTATAACACACAGCGATCCCTAAGAAGCTACGAACCTCTCGTACATTCGTGAGACGAACCCACTTCTTAACAACTTCAATCTTTTTCTGTTCCATCGAAACCCCATCTTTGATGATCACGGGCCTCAGAAAGGCAATGTTGTCCAGCCAAAACTCGCACTTTTTAAACTTGGCGAACAATGCTTCTCTCTCAAAATCTGTGGAGCAATGCTCTAATGCCCCATGTGCTCATCCTTGCTCCTCGAGTAGGTGGGAACGTCATCGATGAGACTACCACTAAATGGTCCAAATAAAGTTTGAACACCCTATGCATCATGTCTATGGATTCAGCTGGGGAATTCGTGAGACCAAAGGACATAACAAGGAACTCATAATGACCATACCGAGTCCTGAAAGCAATCTTTGCTACATCCCCTTCTCTCACCTTTAGCTGGTGTTGCACTAACCGTAAATCAATGTTAAAAAACACCTGAGCTCCTTGCAGCTGATCAAATAGATCGTCAATTCGAGGTAACGAATATCTATTCTTTTCAGTGACTTGTTAATCCCTCTGTAGTCCATGCATAATTGCATCAAACCATCTTCCTTCTTAACAAACAACACAGGCGCCCCCTATGGAGACACACTTGGTCTTATGAATCCTTTCTCAAGCAGCTCTTGTAGTTGAGCATGCAGCTTCTTTAACTCAACTGGTGCCATCCAGTAGGGTTCCTTTTAAATAGGCCTAGCGTCAGGCACTAGATCGATTACAACCTCAACCTCCCTATCTGGTGGCACACCAAGGAGATCCTCGGAAACACATCAAAAAAAATCGTTCACTACAGGAATGTCCTCTAGTTTGTGCTCTCCCTTCTCTACATCAGTCACATAGGCTAAAAAACCTTCACATCCTTTCCTCAGTATCTTATGGTCCTGGAGACAAGACACCATACAAGAAAGGAACATGTTCCTTTCACCTTCAAAAATCAACTCTGACCCATCAGGCATTGCAAAAATCACTCTCTTTCCTTGACAATCTAGCTTGACATCATGTCATGCTAGCCAATCCATTCCCAAAATCACATCGAACCCAACCACATTCAAAGCAACTAAATCAACAGACAGGACTCGTCCACAAACTAACATCTCTCCAGCACAACACACATGGTGCAACTCAACTGAAGTGCCAATACAACTTCATCAACTTTTAAGATGCTACGCACTACTCATCGTCTATCTCTTCAACCGACAACCACTCCCCCCATCCGGCGTAGAAAATCTGGCTATACTCACAAGCAAGTTAACTACACAATAACCTAAGGCATTCAACATTCGACCAATCCATACTTGGAACTCAACCATTCGATAGAACTATCGATTAATAAAACTCATGAAAAAGCACCACATCAATAACTCCGGCAGTAACTACATAGGTAAACACCATAACGATCTTGGGAAACATCCCACTACAACCTCTAACCATCCCGCATCTCAAAACCAAGCTTCAACCTGCAGACAGTGACAGATGGCACAACAGGCGGGGCAATTAACCTGCGAAGCCACCTATTAAAGTCTGCAAATCCCGCACCTCCCTGCCGATTTTAACAAGCGGTGTAACGGGCAACTTTGCCCCTCCCGTTACCTCACCTGTCTACATCTGTAGACAGCGCTGCCCAAAGTAATTCTTCTCCAAGAATCACTTAAAACTTCTAACCATCAGCTAAAGCAACCACGCACGCCTCACAGACCTCAAGACGCTATGGTGAAACATACACTCGCCCTCAAACATGCCAAATAATACTATCCTATCACCTGAAACTACAGTAACGTGACGTCGAAACAAGCTACACGAACTTAAGTCATCCAGTACTACTAGTGTAGTCAAAATACTTTGGTAGTCTCTGCGCGAAGGCACGTCATCCTATGGTCCTATCGAACTGCTCGACGAAACTGTCCGACATGGGTCCGCCGGGTCTACTCCCTCTACAAGCCTCACCATCTCCTGTTGGACGTCTGGTGTAGCATAAACCAGAAACCGCTGAAACCTCTCGAACAGCTCTCATTCTTCCGATGAAATGCTCTGGAAGAGTTGAAACTGCTCATATACTTCCCTTATGGGTCTCCAAGTAAAGATTCTCCTATCAAAGGTAGGCTCCCTCAGGACTTCCACCAACCACTTGCGAATGAACGTCCCTCTAAGTCCCTTAGTTTGCACTCGGCGGGTCTTCTTCGCCATGTCTGGCAAATCACAATGTATATGAAACCATACTATAAACGAAAAGTCTAAACGACAAGGAAAGACGTACTTCTAGCGGATGCCAGAAGACGGGCCTCTTTCTAACAAACCCAAAGTCAAATCACAACTCATAACCAATGTCATTCTAAGGTCTAGTCTAATCCCCAATGAAATTAAACTAAATCTGTCTCTCATACCATAAATATCACACCCCACCTCGGTTGGACCAGCATAAGCCTCGTGGACCCCATTCCACGGACCGCACAAGCCTAAACCCAATATAAACCAGTGGTCCAACTCAAATGACAAACAGATGCCAAACTCAAATATAAGGGGTCTCAAACAATGGACCAAAGGTAAATCTCAAAAAGGTGAAAATCCCCAAATCTCAAACATTATTCATGGATCCAAAACTAAGTCAGATAACTCTAACTCATCTACACCATTAAAAATGTGGAAATTCAAGTCTTATAGACCACTTAAGTATCTCAAATGGTAAACCAACAGAAATGGAAAATAATCCTCAGAGGTCGTGCCGTCTCCTCGCCGCATCCTCTTAGCAACCAACTACCTGCTGTTGACGTTACCGAAGATTATTGGCTAGTCACGCTCCTGCGATCGCCGAAATCGGGTTCCGGAGGAGGAATCCGCTCTCTGCCGGGTAACCGAAATGGGTTCGGTTTCTACACTAAACTATGCTAATGGCTACCGATAGTAAGAGAGACAGTAAATGCAGCAAAAGATAAATTTGATTGATGTGATTGATGATGCCTTACAGCGTAGGGGTCTGACTGTATTTATACTATTCCCTAAGACGGTTACATTGTTAGTTTTCTTAACTACCCATGACTAGATCGTGGAGGAACTGTCTCTGATCGTGCCTTTGACGTGTCTGTGAGACCCACGTCCTTCAGCCCGTCCTGCGTCCTTAGTCGTGGTTAGTTAACCAACTGTTATCCATAGCGTCCAAAGTCGTGGCCATTTCCATCCCACGTTCTCATCGTGGGTCGTGCTTTGAGGTACGGCTCTCTTACCCTTACGCCCTAATCGGCCTAATGTCCTCCTGTTTTATCATTCAAATAACGCCCGGAACTGTGCTCGTCCTAGGGCTTTTCACCCTGCCCTTTCGCGCGCCCAACGCCCTGGTGTCAATACCTCCTTCGTCAGCGGCGAGCGACAGACAGAGCTTCGGCGAGTACCCACCTCAATTTTAGACACGACTTCAGCGACGCAATTGGGCGGCTCCTCCGATCGGTAAGCTCGAGTCCTTTGATTACTCAATTTTTCCGGATCGATTCTTGATTTCTCAATTCCTCCCGTCGTTTGTAATTGTTAAAGGTGGGTTTTATGGTGTTTTTGGGCTGATTTTGGTTACCTCGACAAATTTGGTGTTGGGTCGCTGGCGTGATGTCGCCGGTGGTTGGGCGGACGCTTGTCGGCCGAATCCCGTTGGCTTTGGTAGCGAGATACGACATGTTGGTTGTCGGGGTCGGGTTTGTCGCCGGTGACGGTGGAGTCAGGGCTGAGGGCGACTGCGAGGGGCTTCGTTACTGGGATACGCCTTGGTGGTCCGAGCGGAGCTGCCGCGGCTGCAGGTGCCGTCAATGCTGTGGGATTCCTTCAGCAGTTGCGGTGGAGAAGTAGGAGGTAGGGATGGAAAGAAAAATCCGAACCCGGCGACCCGTGAGGATCTACCCTGCCCCCGCCTCGAACAAGGTCAAAATTCGGGGTCAAAACAGGGACGGGGTCGGGAAAAATTTTTTCACTCCGCACGGGTCGGGGACGGGGATAAGGACTAATATGCACCCCGCGGGGACCCGCCCCGTGGGGACCTCGTATTCAGTTTTAGTTGTGTTGTAATTTGCTTTTTAGTTTTTCTTTGAAATTGTCTGTTGTAATAACTAAATCCAAACTCAGGCATGAAATAAAAGTCAGAATTCTTACATTAAAAAAATTTTGACATGTTAATTTAATTAATATTTGATAAGTGTTATTTATATGAATATCTTTTTAAATGATAAAGTTCGATAATATATTAAATATATATGTTTGGTTCATAAAAGTATAAAATATCATAATATATATTGCTTTATATGTAAAGATATATTTTTTAAAAACATATAAATTTTTTGTTAATAATATATATATTTATCTCAATCCACATAAGTCAAATCGGATACAATAGTTTGAATTTTAAATTCCATTGTCACTACAACATATATGACTTTTGGCTACATGAAATGGCGACATAGATAAGGATGTGTCGCTGTTGAGTATATATTGACAACACAAAACACAATTACGTAACCAAAAATCTTCAATTTGGCGACACATGTTCTAATGTCACCAAATCTTCACATTTGGCGATATAATATTCTATGTTGCCAAAAGTTTTCACATTTGGTGACAAAAGTTCTTATGTCGCCAAAAATATTTAAAATTAGCAACACAACTTCCATTGCCAAACATTTTATAACTTCCATGGCCAAAAGTTTTCATTGTCTAATTTGTAAGCTAATTTCACCCCTTTTATTTTTTGATGTTTTATAATTTTTTAAAATTAGTTTTGAATTATTTATAATTTTTTAAAAAATTTTGAATTTTTTGAGTTATTTAAATATTTAAGATTTTTTTCAGAACTGTTTATACATTTATATATTATTTTTGTTATAATTTTCCAAAAAATTTCCTAAAATTATACATTTTTTTTAATATTTCAAAAAACATAAAGAGTTTATTTATTTTTTTTTATTTTTTTAAGAAAATTATAAATTGTTTGATTTTTTTAGTTTTTTTTTTAATTTTTTAATAAAATTAGTTTAAATCAAAAACAAATAAGAAAAAAACAAGAAGATTTAAAAGTAAGAAATTAAAATGGTAAGGGTGAATTTGATTCTTAAATCTCATAGCCATATTTAGAAGTCAACTTTTAATAAATAAAAAAACAAAAAAAAATGAAATGAAAAATTCAATTTGTTGAAAATGGGATTTGAACCTTGAGTAGAATGATATGCTCCATCCATACATAATATGATAATGGCACCAAGCTAAACTTTAACTTTTGATAATAAAATAAAAAATTAATATATTATATTTCATGTATTTTTATTACTTATGTTTTAAAACACTAAACCCTAAGTCCTAAGCCCTAAACCCTACGCTAAAATCTGAACCCTAGACTCTAACCATAAACCATAGCCCTAAACCACTTACCCTTAATTATACTATTAATTAAACTCTAACCCTAAACCCTTTACCCTGATTAAACTTTGAGGGCTATTGCTCTTACCATATACACCCTATCCCTAAACATTTAAATTATTAAGAAACGAGAAGGTTAATGAGACAACACTTACCCTAATCCTCATACCCCATACCCCTTACCTTATACCCCTTACCCTAAACCCCCATACCCTAACCCTAATTAAACTCTACTTCCTTACCCTTACCCTTATCCTCTTATTCGATACAATTAATTAAACCCTAACATTACTATAAAATTGGACTTAGGCAGCGATTTTTTAGCACTGATTTTTAAAATTCTTATATTTTATATTTTTGACACCGGATTGACAGCGGTTTAGAAACCGCTACCTTTGTTTTTGTTTGGCGACGATTTATAAAAATGGGGACCTATAATTAATCTAAGACGACTGTTTATATAAATTTTGCCTAATCTATATTATAAATCAGGACATATTTTGAATTTATCATTCTCTATATTGTCCTACGTGGTCAAAAGTAATAATCTCATTGGTTCATAAAAAAACTCACTTCCCTCTCTCATTATCTCTTACATCACATCACATAATATTACACAACCCATAATTTATTTTTCTTCTATATCTCACTATATAATTTACTAAATATAAAAATATTACAGTTAAAATTCATAATTTTTTACGATGATCAAAATGAGCACAACGTTGATATAATTTTTATTCTCTTTTTTTTGTTAAAAAATTATATAAAATGCACGACATGATACGCACACGGATAATTTTTGTGATAGTAAATGAAACTGTAAGAATGTTTATCGTGCCAATGCCATGGATAATTTCTAGTAAAGGTAGTGAAAGAGAAAAACACACCGCCTGGAGATGAGTAAATTACGGATCTAGTCGAGGGTCTTTATCGAAAACAAATGGGGAAAATGACAAATGGAGAAAGAAAACATGGGTCATCCAATTTTAACCCGAAACCAAATAAAAATAAGTCACGCGCTATTTCAACTGAATAATTAAATTTTATATTATATTTTTAATTTTAATTTTTAATAATATTAATATTAATATTATTTTAATTTTTTCAACTTTAATTTTTTTCAAAATTCTATAAAACCTAATTTAATATCTCCTTTATTTAATCGAACTGATCCGTCACCACGACCGGTTTAAAATATCGAACCTATCGGATAAAACGGTACGAGGTGCTACAGCCTACCCCTTAAGAAATTTCATCCCCGAAATTTAAACATACATAAACTACAACATTCACATATACTCAAAGCTTAAAACACACTGACCTGTTTTAATCAGCAAACAGCTCAGGGAATCGAGCACGCATCCCAGCTTCTCATTCCCATGTGGCCTCTTCAACTCCGTGATGACTCCACAGCACCTTGACCAAGGGAATAGTCTTCCCTCTCAACACTTGTTCTCGAGAATCCATAATCTGGATCGGACGTTCTTCATACGACGTGTCAGGTTTCAAATCTAGCCCTTCCCAAGAGCACATGAGAAGGATCAGGTTCATACTTTCTCAACATTGAGACATGAAATACATCATGAACACCTTCCATCCGCGGTGCCAACGTAAACCGATAAGCCACTTCTCCCACACGCTGCAAAATCTCAAAAGGGCCAATATATCTTGGAGCAAGTTTACCTCCCTTCCCAAACCTGGAAAATCCACGTCGTGGAGACACCTTCAGAAACACATGATCACCCACAACAAACTCTTAGGGTATCCTCCAATGATTTGTATAACCCTCTTGTCTACTTTGAGCGGTCTTTAAACACTGCTGAATCAAAGCAACCTTCTCCATAGTTTCACGGATCAGGTCTGGACCCAAAATCAAATCATCCCCAGCTTCAGTCCAACACACAGGTGATCTGCAGGGTCGGCCATACAATGCCTCAAAAGGAGTCATACCAATGCTGGAGTGATAGCTGTTGTTGTAGGCAAACTCCACCAATGCAAGGTGATCCTCCCAAGATCCCTTAAAATCCAAAACACAAGCCCGCAACATATCCTCAAGAATCTGGATGGTACGCTCGGACTGACCGTCCGCCTGAGGATGAAAAGTTGTACTAAACGAAAGTTCGGTCCCCAAGGCCTTCTGAAGACCCTTCCAAAAACAAGAAGTGAAACGTGGATCCCGATCTGATACAATAGTCACTAGGACTCCATGAAGTCTCACAGTCTCACGGACATACAATTTGCCCAAAGAATAGACTGTGTCTCCCACTCTAACTAGAAGAAAATGTGCAAACTTGGTCAACCGGTCCACAATGACCAAAATAGCATCATGTCCTCTTGGTGATCGAGGAAGTCCTGTCACAAAATCCACAGTCACATGTTCCCACCTCAATTCTGCAACAGGCAAAGGTTGAAGTGGTCCTGCAGGTCTCTGATGCTCCGCCTTTACCTGTTGATAAGTGAGGCAACGGGAAATACACTGAGCAACTTCCCTCTTCATAACCTTCCACTAGAAATGGCGCTTCAAATCTCGATACATTTTTGTTCCACCACGATGAACAGCAAGCCTAGAATGATGAGATTCATGTAGCACTTTTGTCCGACAAGACAGTGGCACAAAAAGCCTTCCTAAAAACCGTAGTCCACCATCAGAGCTCACAACCCAACCCACAATTGGTTCTCCACTTGCTAACTGTTGTCGAATACTCTGACGTAGAGGATCAATCTGTTATCCTGCTATGACTTGATGAACTAAACTGGGCTGAGCAACCATGGAATACAGACAAGCACCCTGATCACCCTCAACTAGTTCCAGATCAAACTCACCTACATCTTTCAGCATTTCCCATTCTCGCGCGGCCAAACTAGCCAAATTACCAAGAGGTCTCTTGCTAAGCGCATCAGCCACCACATTGGCCTTTCCAGGATAATATTGGGGCTCAAAATCATAATCCCCCATATATTCCATCCAGCGTCTCTGCCTCATATTCAAATCCTTCTGAGTAAACAGATACTTTAAGCTCTTGTGATCAGAAAATACTTCAAATCGTTCACCATATAAATAATGCCTCCAACTCTTCAATGCAAAAATCACGGCTGCCAACTCTAGGTCATGTGCAGGATAATTGCGCTCATGGGTCTTCAGCTGTCGAGAACCATAAGCCACAACTCTCCCTGACTGCATCAACACACAGCCTAGGCCAAAGTGAGAAGCATCACAAAACACAGAATACCCAACACCGCGTTCAAGTATTATCAAAACAAGTGCAGAAGTCAGTCTATTCTTCAGCTCAAGAAAAGACCGTTCATAATTATTATCCCAAACAAACTTAACTCCCTTACGAGTAAGGCGAGTCATTAGAGCAGCCAATCGAGAAAAATCAAGCACGAACCTTCGGTAGTATCCTGCCAATCCGAGGAAACTACGTATCTCAAACACATTTTCTAGTCTCTTCCAGTTCATCACAGCCTCAATCTTTGCTGGATCAATAGATATACCTTCGGCTAATACCACATGCCCAAGAAATTTTACCTCGGACATCCAGAATTCACATTTCTCCAACTTAGCATACAGTTGATGATTTCTTAGCATCTACAGCACAGCTCTCAAATGGGCTTCATGATCTGCCTCTGATTTTGAATACACAAGAATATCATTCACAAAGATCACCACGAACCAATCCAAATATTGACGAAAGACCCTGTTCATAAGATCCATAAAAGCTGTAGGTGTATTTATCAAGCCAAAGGACATGACCACGAACTCATAGTGCCCATATCTAATCCGAAAGGAGGTCTTAGGAATATCTTCCTCTTTGCTCCTCAACTGGTGATACCTAGACCGAAGATCAATATTTGAGAAACACCGAGCACCTCTGAGCTGATCAAATAAATCATCGATCCTCAACAAAGGGTACTTGTTCTTCACAGTCACCCTATTCAGCTTCCGGTAATCGATACACAATCTCAAAGAACCATCCTTCTTCTTAACAAAGAGAACAGGTGCTCCCCACGGGGAAGCACTTGTACGAATGAATCCCTTCGACAATAAATCCTCCAACTGAGTGTTCAATTCTTGCAGCTTCGCTGGGGTAAAGCGATATGCTGGCATAGAGATAGGAGCTGTCCTTGAAAGAATATCAATAGCGAAGTCCACCTCCCGATGAGGAGGCAATTCCATAAGATCTTCATGGAACATATCGGGAAATTCATAAACCACTTTGGATAACTCCCAAGTTCGCGCCTCATCAACCTCTGCCATGGTGAGTGAGTACAAATGGATCCTCTCCTTTAAACTAGGTAAACCGAAGAATGATGGCACAAAATCATCCGCTCGGTCACCCATAAAATGGAAATATTCTCCATTCGGCCTGCATATCATAATTCTCCTACGATAGCAGTCAATGTTCTCATGATTCTCCATCAGCTAATCCATGCCGAAAATAACATCAAAATCAGCGATGGTCATAATTATGAAGTCATAACTCAACTTAATATCACCAAGACCGACTTCACACGCCCAACAAACAGCCTTCAAGCGTGTACTACCACTCGTCGGGGTTGTCACAATCAAGGGAATTTGTAGTCTTTTTCTCTTTAGACCTAGACTAGACATTGAGGTAGATGAAATAAAAGAATGAGAAGCACTAGTGTCAAATAAAGCTTTCACCCAAGTGTGGAACAATAAAATTGTACCTCTCAAAGCACGTGAACTACCAGTTGCATCCTCCTGAACAACCTGCTCATCGGCCTCTGCTGGTGCCTCAACATAACCTCTGCCACCAAGTGCAAACACTCCTCCTCTTGCTGGTTGGCCTCCTCTCTGACCGCCGCCTCTAGACGATCCACCTCTCTGGTTGGATGAAGAAGATGAACGAAAGGTAGGCTAGACTCCTCCAAAAGGTTGAGGCATATATGACATTTAAGAAGACTGACCAGAACCCACATTTGCACCTCCAGGTGCCTTCATCAGCATAGGACAATGTCTACGGGTGTGACTAGGCTGACCACACTGATAGCAAGTCAAGGACATCCCACTCTGCTGCCCTGATATCATCGATGTCTGCTGCTTCTGCTGCGATGGAACCCGAGAGCCAGAAGCATATGATTGACTCAATAGTGGACAACGAGTAACATGATGCCCGGGCTGCTGGCACAGATAACACATCTCGAGACTGCATCCTGTAGACCCGGAAGTAGAGCTGCCTAATCCAAAAGCCGATTGTCCTGGTATAGGTGTGACTCATCGTTGGGAACCCGATGATCCTAAGCTCGTGCTTTTCTGCCTCTTCGATTCACGGCCACCACCAGAACTTTCTATCCTCCTTGCCCTGGAACTCTCTCTGATAGTCTGATCTGTAATTATAGTCTTCTCCACAGCTCTAGCAGACTCCAGCAATTCAGAGAATATCCTATATCGATGGGAAACCAACTTCTCCCTGATGCTGGGGCGCAGACCAGCCTCAAACCTCTTGCAACGTAGAGTCTCAGTGGCCACTAACTAAGGAGCAAACCTCAACATCGATGTGAACCTTGCAGCATACTGGTCCACCGTCATGCTCCTTTGAACTAAATGCTTAAACTCCTCTCTTATAACATCTCTTGCAGATTCAGGAATGTATTTTTCCAAAAAGGCCTCACGGAAATCATCCCAGTCTCCACCCACCATCTGACTGGTGAGCCTCCACCAGTGTCCGGCATCTCCTCTCAGCTAAAATGTAGCAAAAGACACCCTCAGATCCTCCTCCTTAATCTGGAGAGTATCCAAAATCTGGGTGATCTACTCTAGCCATTCCTTAGCTTGTAAGGGGTCAACTGCACCATCAAATGTAGGAGGATTAAGCCGCTGAAATTCGTTCATGGCTGATGTGGCTCTTGGTTCTATATTCCCTTGTCTCTGAGCACCCCTCACTGCTGTGGCCAACTCTCTCATAGTATCCATCATCTTACTTAAAAATGGAACGCCAAAGGCACCAACACCCTCTGTGCCCTAGTCTTGATTTTGACCACGCCTTGCCCTTCTTGACGATATAATTCTACATCCAAAGAAAAGAAATATTCAAATACATACCTAAATCCGTTAAGTAATATAATTCTAATCCAAACCTTACTATTACACCCCGTGTTTTATATGCATTTTTATATTATTTTATGCTTAATTATGATTGATTTATCATTTTAGAGTTTTCTCGTTTTTCGGTGAATAGTGTTTTATATGAATAGTGTTCTTGGGTTTTATATAGCCATTCAGCTACTTTTTGCATTGCATTTCGTACAATCGATTTGATTACACCGGCACGACTGGGATGATGAGACATAACCAACGAGTACCATGTTGACGTATGCTGACTCCACCGATTTTTCCCGATTAGTCGGTTTGTGAAGGGAGGGTTTTCACGGTTTTGAATTTGGATTCATTGGGACCATATTTTAATTTTGTGATTTTTAGTGATGAGTTTGAGGCATTTAGGATTAGTGTTCACGCGTGATGAAGTGTTTAAGGTTGATAGCTAGGTTAGAGCTTTAGCCGTTTTCGTTGACTTTCTTGGCTATGCATTTAATGAAAGAGATTTAGTGTTGGGATGGATTTGTGAGGTGTTGGCTTGAGTTTTAAGGCTGAATTCATCCTCTCCTTTGGCCTTTCACATGTGGGAAAGGAAGAAGAAGAGAAGAGAAGGAGAGGAGAAGAAGAAAAGGATATTTTTGGTGATTCTTGGTTCCTTCACCAATTTCCACTTAAGTTCTAGCTTGAGACTTGTTTGTTTTGGGTTGGAGAGTTCCTTGGAAGCCTTGGGGAAGCTTGGATCATCATCCACCTTGTGATTTTGAGGTAAGAATCATGTTTGGTTTGGTTTCTCCTTGTTTGTCTTGCTTGGAGTGATTTTCATGATGTTGGTTTGTGAACCATGTGGATTTGAGGATGATGGAGGCTTTGGCATGGTTTGTTTGGTCATTTGAACTTGTTTGAAGCATTGAGTATGGGTTTTCATTGAGTTTACATGTGGATCTTGGTTTTCTTTTAGTTTTTAGGTTGTTTGGCCATGGATGGATTTTTGAGGTGATGATCTTGTGTTTGGAATGTGATTGAGGTTCTTGCAAGGCTTGACATGTTTGTTTGCATGTTTTGTATGTGGTTTGATGCTTTGGATTGAGTGTGGATTGATTTTTGGTTGGGTTTCGATCATTTTGGAATTTTTACAAAATGCAGATTTTTGTATGGTGGACGTTATCGTGGACGTCCACCACGAGATCCACCATGCAATTTTAGAATTTTTCACAAAATATTAGGGGCCTTCGTGGACGTCCTCGAGGACGTCCTCTACTATCAGTTTCGGTCCTTTAGGATGTTTTGAGTTCTCCAACGCTTAGGAATATTTCGGGGAGGGTCGGGATCGACCCCAAACCCGTGTTTGAGGGTCTTTGAGATGTAGATTGAGATGGTTAAGGTTGTTTGGGATGTTGATTGTTTGTGATTGCCAATAATCGGGTTTTGAGACTTTTTTCCATGATTGTGTTCTAGGAACCATTAGCGATCCACGTGATCGTGTTGAGATTGGATTGAGCATCCTTGATGTGTTTTGACGTTGTTGCCGAGGTGAGATGTTAATTGTGACGGATGGTATGTGAACTTTTAATTATTCATTGTTTCCATCGATTTTCATACATTCGCCATATACTGTGGTACAATTTATCTTTGAGTAACTCTATGATGATATACGTATGATTTAGACCCTTGGGTCATGATTGTTTCCTTTTCTTAGATTCTTGTTTAGACTCTTCGTGATCTGATTTATGGACCATTTCATGAATGATTTAGAGTATCTTTTATTGACGAATTTTTATTCTACTCTACGAGTAGTGGTGTGTTTTATGAGTTATTGAGTTTACTCCTTCCTTTTGGGAAGACTTTTACCAGAGGTCATTATCTTTGTTTTGGATTGATGTGAGGCTCATTACCTCTTCTTTTGACTCATGTGAGTTGATTTACGGATGATGGTACATGATGCTATGCATATTTACTCGTTTTCATCCATTTTGTACGTACGGTCGGTTTATGCCGTGGTGTATTATATTTATTTTGATTCGGACTATTGATGTTTTGGTATTTCCAACCATTGGGTCGTGGTGGCTTTTATAGCATGGATTTTTAGGCTTATAGCCATTGACATTTTGTTTTATGGACTCGTGAAATGGATTTAGTTTAAGTCCTTAAAGTGCTTCTCCCTTATTTGAAACCAAGGTCACCTTCGGATGTCACAACGTCTTTACGTTCTTCCGTTCACGGCGGAAGGATTAGGACGGTCCCTCTTGATGTTGCATGTTCGCGGAGCCATACCGGTATGCACTTTAAGTTGGGTGTGGGGATCCCTTTTTTTGTGAACTTTATATGGCAAGATTCATCCATTATCACTCATGTCTTCATTGTGGAGAGACGTCTCCTGCTGGATTTAATGTTGGGAGTTTATCTCTCTACAGGATTTATTGTTGGGAGTTTATCTCTCTGTTGGATGTATTGTGGGAGTTTATCTCTCCGTTAGATTTCAGTACCTTTTTATCGTCTCTCTACTTATGTCTATTTCGATTCTCATCTAAGGATTTATAGAGTGTTTTCTCTTAGTTTTCCTTGATGTTGCGACATCCTGGTTTAAGGGTCTATTGTGACTCTTGTGATTTATATATCCTTAATTTGGACTTGTGGATCGTTTATGACACGTGTGATTTAACGTTTTTCGACTTGAAGATCTCATGTGACTCGTGAGATTTATATGATGGGATTTACTTTGGATTTATGATAAATTTTTTATATATGGCATTACGGCTTTATGGTCGATATACGATTTTTTGTGGATTTTATAACTTGGTTTGTGTTTTGATGCACGACTGGTGTTTACGATTGGTTGTATTCTCTTAGGTTTGCATCTCTTCTTATGAAGGATTTTAGTATGGTTAAATGGCATGATTTGAGACTCTCTCGTTCTATTTACATTTCTATCATGCCATTTATCTTTCTATCTCTATTTCATCTCATCAGCTAGTGATGGCTGACGGATTTTACCCCTACTTGTTTTGGCAGGAGACATCTTCCGGTGTCAGCACGGATGCTGCGAACAGACGATGTTGCCTCTAAGATTTTCATTACTTATTCCTAGTTTTGCTTCCGTATTTATTGTTCTAGACATTTCATTTTCTTGTGAGGATAGACTCGAATCCTTGTTGTATTCCTGATTTGATGATGTTCATTCCATGAGTTTGATTGATTCCTGTTGAGGAATAGTTTTATATTATAGTCATTTGGATGGCTTAGCTTTACTCTTCCCTTGTTCTGGACTATTTTAGTATCTTGCTCTCGTTTTCCTTTGGCTTCAATGACCCGTGGCTCACCCTACGGGTTATCGCCGGTATCACCCGGTTTTGGGTGTTACAATCAAAGAACAAATACAGGCGAATCTTACCTGGGAAGTGTTAGTTTTGATCAACCCCATTTCCCTAAGGGACGCAGGTCTAGATCCTGGCGTAGAACTTGCACCATCCTCTTCTTCCGATGTGGAACCCTTTGATAGAGAGGAAGGCGAAGTCCGGAGGAGGAAACCGATGACTCCGGGACATCGTCTGACGACAACGCTGGTGACTCGGGGGTGGATGTCTCCATTGGCTCCGATCTTTCCCCTGTAGTCTCTGAGCCTTCCCCCGTAGCCTCTCCCCTCCCTCCTTTCTGATCCGAGGGGGTGTCCTCACCCCCGATCTTCCCCTCGTGGTGTGGACAATCCCCATGTGGCGGAGGACACGGTAAGTGGCGAGGAGTGGGATGCTGAACTTGATCCCTTGTTCGCATCGATCCCTGAGACGGGCGGCTCCAATGACCCTCTAGTGCCCGAACCCCTTGACGTCGGGGATGTCCATTTGAGCTCTGAGTCCTCTGATGGTTTGACAAGTCGTTTTTTCTTATGTTTCTGTTGTTGAATAACATGGGTTATGACGTATTGCTAATCGCCTGACTCTGTCTTTTGATGCAGATATGAGATCGCATATGCCCCAAACCTCTGCCCTGGCAGGGACCAAGAGGAAAAGCCCTCCCGCCCCTTCTGCTCAAGGTAATGCCACCACATCCCAAGCGCAGAAGAAAACAACCCCTGGGAAGACCGCCATAGGGTATCAGGTCCCACCTCCCACCTCCTCCGGCAGTTCGGACCTCATCTCAATCGCCTCAAAATCTGAGTGGCTATGCCACCCGGAGTGCAACCGGCCCTCGTCAGGTGTTTATTATACCCGGAGTTTTATGGTCATTTTTATATTGATTTATGCTCATTATGTTTGATTTATCATGTTGATAAATTTTTGTTTTTCAGCGAATAGTATTTTACGTGAATAGTGTTCTCGGGTTTTACATAGCCATTTTGCTACTTTTTGCATCGTATGTCGTACAACCATTTTGAACATACCGGCATGATCGTGATGATGAGACGAGTTCATTGAGTACCATATTGACGTGTTTGGGTTTCTCGGATTTTTCGGGATTTGACGGGTCGTGATTTGACGGTTTTTCGATATTTTGATTTTGGGTTCGTTAGGACC
>JAOWBR010185673.1:0-10426 GCA_028571145.1 Dionaea muscipula | reverse complement strand
AACATGCTCTAAACTCATCATGTTCCAAAAATCCGAAAATCACCCACAAACCCCAAATGTGAACCAAATCATGAAATCAAACCACACCACTTGGATATCCTCACCATCAACTATCCAATGTCAAGATGCAAGTGTTCATTTCATGAATCAACCCAAGAATCAAGCCAAAACTCCATACTAAGGTAAAGGCCTCACCTTTAAAGAAAATGGAGATCCCCTAGCTTGAATAGTGGATGGATCCTCTCCTCCTTGAGCTCTTGATCAAGAAAATGGCCTCCTCCAAGATCCTAGGTCCAAGGAGAAGCAAGAATGAAAGAGAGAAGATGAAGAAGGAAGAAGAAAAATGAGATGGGAAGAGGAGAAGAAGGGCTGTCGGCTGAGATGAAGAATGGGAGGAGAGAGAGGGGGTCCTAGGGATTTAAAGGGGTTAGAGATGGAATCCCTAACATTTAAGGGTATAAAGTTAATTTCCCTTTCCCTTTAAATGCCCAAAAATCAAATGAGCAACCCCAAAAGCCCCTACCAAGCCTTGAACCAAAGTCCAAGTCCCTCCTCACTCCATGCCATGCTCCACTAGACCAATCAAATTATTCAAGTGTTTAAATAACCATTATTTGTCTTTTAAGCCGAAAAATGAAAACCCGGTTCGAAAAGGATGAGTTATCACACCATAGCTATTTGAAATACCCTATTTACTAATCTTACATGTTAAAATTAGTGATAATAGTATAAAATACCCTATTTTTATATTAGGACTTTTCAGTACGACGAGTTCTACATGTACTAGAAAGTATAAGAAAGTCCGCTCGTGAGTCCCACGACCAGAGGCGGACCCTGCAAGTAGGCCCCGCATCCCATAGGTGGACCCCTTGCCCGTGGCCCCACGGCCCGAGGTGAACCCCTCATATGGACCCCTCGTGGGCCTTGCAGCACGGTCGACCGTCGACTGCTGTCCAATTGCCCGCTAACTGCTGTTCAATTGTCTGCTAACCGCTGATCGCTGATCGATAGGGCATGACAATATTCCGGTCCCACATCTCGGATAAGGTGACATTGGAAAAGATCGACACGTGGTGACCTAAATGCCCCACATGTGGCGACCTAAATGCCTGACATGCGACAATCTAGAAGAACGACATATAGCAACCTGGGGATAAAATAGTCATTTTATAAGTTCCAATGGGCTAACTGTTGATCGGCTGCCTACTAACCGTTGATCGCTGATCGATAGGGCAAGGTAGCACTCCAATCCCACACCTCGGATAAGGATGACATTAGAAAAGATCGACACGTGGAGACTCAGAGGTAAAATGGTCATTTCTTAAGTCCCAAGGGTTGAAATCGAATCCTATATACTTCCTTGATTTTAAGGATGCAGAAAACTGAGAAGGTCTATAATCTTGAATTTCTCTATCTATCAGGTCTTCAACTTTTCAATAAGCTCACTGACTTGATAGTCGGAGCGATCTTCCGAGAAAGACTCGAGCCATATTTGACTGTTTGATATCTGTGCAGGCCTCTTCGAGAGGACTCAGAGCTCGACATCTCACATGGAAGGATAACCGGATTTTCAATCATTATCAATTAGGTGTAAATCGACTTATTTATGGTTTATATATGTTTTACATGTTTGTTTGGTGGTTTTTTGGTTAATTTATATAAAAGTTATTTTTAAAAATTTGAAGTAAGAAAAATGAAGAAAATGGAAAGAATGCAAGAATCCATTCTCCAACGGGGAGGAGGAAGAAAAAAAAAATTTTTCTGACAAGAAATAGAGATGAGAACTGGGGGAGGGTTCGGATTTGGAGTTCTGGGGGCAGTAAACCGACCCCTCCCGTTCCGTTGTCGTCCCTAGTTTTTCTTTCGTTGTTTCTTTTTCTCGCTTTTGTTTGGGATTATTTGCAAGGAAAAAGGAAATCCTCCTCTTTAGGGTGAACAGATCAAGAAAACAAATATAGATGCTTTAGTGTACAAGAAAATTGAAATTAAGCGCGGAATGTTGTCATATTCTCCCGTCCACAGAAAGGGAAAAGGAAAAAGATAAAAGGGAAAGAGAGAGGACACAGAAAGGACAAAGAAAAAGAGAGACAGAAGTCGAATAATGAAGGACATGCTCCATCAACATCATCTTAGAGTTCTAATACATGTAAGATGTTACCAAAAATCTTATCAGAAAAACAATTAAAAATGTTTATAATGGAATCCTGAAACTCCAGGTTACATGAAAACTATAAGCAAATGAACAAGAGAATTGAACCTCTAGAAGAATTACAATCAATAAATGGAGATTCGAAGGAATTTTTTATGAGACCTTTTTCAGAGTTCATTCTCTGATTGTGGGTTCACCTATCGATATCCTTTTAATTAAACATTATTCATTTCCCCGCAAACGGCCAAATGGCGCTTCACGGTCCTTATCATTCACCTGCTTTTCGTAGCTACTACTAACTGCTACCAGCGGTAATCTTAACATCATTCATCCACCAAATCAATAATTCCCCACCCACTCGCACATAAAATTTCATCGATCGCATAATTCTCCGACGATAATCTAGCTGGAAACACCATGAAAGACGACGACCACCAGAGTCACCGCCACCCGCAGCTCCACCGCCGGAGGAGTCTACTCAATATCTCCGGCACAGCATACACCAAGCCCACAGCTTACATCATCCTGCTTCTCCTATTCTACACCTTGGGCTATTTCTCCGCCACCTTCTCTTTCAACGACAATTCCAAACCCAATCCATCAATCTCCTCACCAGCTTCCCAAACTAAGTGGACCGACCACCCAACCGCCGCCGCCGTGGTGCTGCCGTCCTCATCCGACGCCGACCACAACCGGTTCGATACCCGATGCGCGAGCCCGGTCCGACCAGATATGGTTCGGAAAACAATACTGGACCGGATCTTCAACGGCACGTCCCCCTACGATGATTTCCCGCCGGCCCACATAAATGGACTTCTGAAGCCCACTAGGATAAAAGGCTGGGGATCAAACGGCGCCGTATTCGAGAACCTAATCCGAAAGGTCCGGCCAAGAATCGTGATCGAGGTGGGCACGTTCCTCGGGGCGTCGGCGATCCACATGGCCGAGGTGGCGAGGCGAGTCGGACTCGGGCCAACCCAGATCCTCTGCCTCGACGACTTCCGGGGTTGGCCGGGGTTTCGAGAGCACCGGTTTCTGAGGGGCATCCCGATGGTGAGCGGCGACGCGTTGCTGCTCTACCAGTTCCTGCAGAACGTGGTCCAGAATGGGTCTACGGCCGCCGGGTCGATATTACCTGTACCGTTCTCGACCGGGTCGGGTCTAGAGGCGATGTGCGAATGGGGAGTGTTTGGGGACTTAATTGAGATCGATGCAGGCCACGATTTCCACTCGGCTTGGTCTGATATCAATCGGGCTTACAAGATATTGAGTCCCGGCGGGGCGATGTTCGGGCACGACTATTTCACGGCGGCTGATAATCAGGGCGTGAGGAGGGCCGTGGATCTGTTTGCGCGGGTCAAGGGCTTGAAGGTGAGGGTGGATGGGCAGCACTGGGTCATCGACTCGGACTGAGTTGAGAAGCGAGTGATGCACGCACACGGTTTTTACTTTTTATTCGTCCGCCTCCAATTATTTGGCATTTTTTTTCAACTAGAGTGTTACCCGCAGACACTCACACGTGTAAATATACTTGATACTTGACACGATAGGAGTGTGTGACATTAATCAAAGTTTCAAAGAAAGAAAAATGAGTTCGATAAGTGGACAAAATTGATCCTACTTTTACATTATTAAAATAGGAGGTTTATTCAAAACAATAAGATTGGTGATTGACCCATTAGATTTGGTTTGATTCCAAGTCCAACTCATATAGAGATCCAGAAAGTTTCAGTTAGCGACACCCCTCATAAAAAAAGTCTAATGACAATCTTCTCGGATAACGAGCAGTGGTTTCGAACGCGGGCAACGACCTAGAACAATGGTCAGAGATCCTAGCCAGTGATCAGCAATCTCGGACAGCGGATAATAATAACCGCCTTTGAAGATTAATGAACTGGCTAAAGCTCATTGGGATAGCCCCATAGGTGTAAATTAAAAATTTTATAATTCTTAAGTGGGTGAATTGATCTCCTATAAATACCCCTTCATATTCAAGGTATATTTCATAAACAAAAAAGCTTAGAACTTTAACTTTGAGATTTTCTTTAAAATTTACGATCTTCTCAAAATCTTAATTGATTTTAGCATCGGAGAGAGATTCTCAAGTTGCGGTGGACTACGATCTCGGATCCTTTCTGACAAACTCTACTTGTACAGGTTACAGGTCATTGACGTGACATGACAGATCCTGACATAACTACGATGTATGAAGCGACAATGCTATTTTTCACCGTTATCAAAATATTATTTTCTATTTCTGTTTTCCATTTTGCTGTTGTTAACAATTAACACTGACATGAATTGGTTCACGTGGTAAATTATATTTTTGGCGTTATTGGACACTAAAAAACTTCAATCAGAACACTAGAGTAAGATAATATATAAGATGAATGACAATCATGAATAAATGCCAATTGCAAATCAATGATAAGATTGTGGTCGTGGGTTTGAAACTTCGAATCTTGCCATTGATTTTCAACAATTGTAAAACGATGGTGGGCCAAAAGAAACAGCCTAAACATGGTCCAAGGTTCAATTTAGGCCGTCAACATCTACTGATCGAATATAATCTACCAGCTCACCATTGTACCGTCGCACCCCTCTCATAATTTTTTTCTTAAAAAATAAATAAATAAAAATTGAAATTCTTTTAGAGCAACCCAGCAACACACTTAAAGAATGCTACTGATCACTCTGTTACTATTCGCATATTAATTTTTATTTACACTTAAAAAATTTTTACACATTATTTTTACTATTCATTCGTTACATCATTACACATTTTTTTAAAAAACTTTACTTTCAAAGTTACTATTCATCACACTTGTTAGTTTAGATGAGTAATGCAACTAGATCAAGAAGGGGGTGAATTGAGCCTTTTAAAATTTAAAACAATTAACAACTTAATTTAAAAGTAGAAAAGTTCACTGTTCCTGGACGTGTTTCCTATCAGAGTTAATTAAACATCAAGCAAGCAAACAAGAGGTCGTTCCAGGACATGTTCCTTTCAGGACAGATTACCTTGTAGAAATGTAGTGCAGAATTAAAACAAACATAGAAGGGTTTTTACGTGAAAACCCCTTGTTATCGCCTGAAAATGAGCTAAGCGAAACACCAACTACTTGAGAATCACCTTCGGTCGATTTGGGCAAGGAGAACCGGTTCAACAAGTTAAACCAAGTCTGGATCGGCTTCAAGAATGAGAAAATCATCTCTTGGGCCTAGAAAGATGAGCAAACCACGTCATAGGGAAGCTCGAGGTGTAAATCCGGGATGATCGCTCCGATACCTAAATCAGCAGGTGAAAGCAAGATGCGGAATCAAGTTTAACGTCAAAAATAGGAAAATAGAAATTGAAAATACCTAGGGGGGTGAGCCCCTATTTATAGGGGAGGGGGCGTGATCTGCTCGGGTGATCAGTACAGCTGATTAGCCCGACAGATCAGCCCGGCATGGAGGATATGGGCGATGTTGGGAGAGGGAGGATCAGCCCGGTGTGGAGCATCCAGATCTGCCTGGTCAATCAGGCCGGCGTGGCAGCCCGGCGAACCTGCTCGGCGAAGGGAGATGGAGGCTCAGCTCGGAAGAGATGAGCTCGACAGCGGTGGAGGGGCTGGCCCCGGGGTGATCACCCAAGGTGATCTCGCCGGATCCGTCCGGTCCCGGTCTGAGCATCAATGTGCGGCGAGCCCGAGTTCGTCTCTTGTATCCTTTGTCCTTTTGTCCACGTGTATGAGAGAATTTTCCCATATATCATCAGTCCCCCAAGTGTATAGTGCAAACGAAGTGCGAACTATGAATTTTGAAATCGAGTCAGGCCTAACTGGCCTACGTGGACAAAAGTCTGAGACATCAGTTGCGACGACTGAGGAGCGGTAGTGACAACACGGCTAAGGAGCCGTAGGCGACGTAAGGATAAGGAGCCGTAGGCGACGGACGACCAAGGAGCCGTAGGCGACGGCCGAGGAGTCGAAGAAAGCTGAGTGCATCATGATCACCTTGATCTCACGGGACCTGTGCGGGACGGATCCTCAATCACAGGTGGCAATCATCTTGGCAGGACGGACCCGACGTACATGGGAAAGGTTTTGCTTGGGTGAAGCGCTTATATGGATTGTAGTCCTATAGCTTTTTTGAAATTCTAAGGAAGCTGCAAAGAAGGAGATGTGTCCAAGGCAGGGCAGACCTGACTTATATGGAAAATGATTGGTCCTGAGCCGAGAGAGCGCGGCTATAAAGCCGGAGGCTCAGCAGATGGAGAGCACAACTTTCAAGTCGATGGCTGTTTGAAACCGGAATACATCCTCAGCTCGGAAGCCAAGAAGCAGCTCAGAGGCCGGAAATACATCTTTGGCCCGGAAGCCAAGAAGCAGCTCATGTTACACCCTCTCCCGAGTGAGACAGGTACCAGACCGGTGGGGGTTGCCCACGTGCCCCGTAAGCCTAAGCCGAACCCAAATCAATGGTAAATCATTCAATCATTAAAGTCAGAGTTGCTAATCTATTCATGCGGAAGATTAATCAAAACCCATGAAAGAAAAACTATGTCAAAACCCACACGTTGGGATAAAAACCAACCCACATAGGGGTAAGCGTATCACCAAAACCCATCAATGGGTAACAACAGTCAAGTCTAGTCTACGAGGCCAATCATGCTCACAAGTATCTAGACCACATATCAATCAATGCATCTATACCCAAAAATGATGTATACACAAAAAAGAAAATCCATCCTATGAGGCATGTCCCGTCCCGCCGGCATCCTCTATCCCTCAGCTCGTTCACCTGTGCCAATATGTTCAATTGGGGGATGTACACAGCGTCAGTATAAATATCAAATGACATACTTAAGAACAGGACATAATGACTAAAACGGGCTAAGTTAATGTAGTGGTCAAATCAGACGTAGGGATACCTTACACCTGTAACTCACGGAGGCATAGTCCCGCGTGCAGGTGCCCGAAACCATAAAGGGGTCACTACACTCACTGGGAAGAAGTAGAAGGTGACTAAATAGATAGATAGACATATGATGAACCGTAAATCAACCAACCATGTGGCATATCAATATCATGTAAGAAAACAGTATGAGAGTCGATAAGTAACAACATAGCCATGATAGACAACGCGCTTATGCAATTGGGTACCCGGCATGCTAGGCATCCCATTCCGGGTGACAGCCGAATAGGGAACCTCCCTAGCAACGTACTATGCAAGACGATGTACTAGTCATCCCACCTCGGGTGTCTGCCGGATAGGGAACCTCTCCCTAACATACCGTCAAAGACTCTTCATAACTAACGGAAAACAGAGTCAATACAAATCATGCAAGGTCCATATGCTAAATCCTCAAGTCAGGCTAAGGCCAAAAAACATGATCAAGGACAAACACGATCACGACCCGAGGGCCGGCTATATACATAAAACATGCTACCGAGAAGCCGGATGAAAAGACGGGTGAGGAGTGGGCGTTCTAGTACCGACAGGTTTGTGGGTACATGAGACAGTGGGTGGATGATAATGTGTTGAACCACATTTGTGATGAGAAACATGCACGGTCGTTGTGGAACAAGCTAGAACAGCTTTATGCTAGGAAGACCGGGAATAATAAGATATTCTTGATCAAACAACTGATGACATTTTGGTATCAGGATGACATGCTAATGACAGATCACCTTAATACATTCCAGGGGATGATAAACCAGTTAGCTGGAATGACGATTAGGTTTGATGAGGAAGTCCAGGGGCTGTGTCTACTCAGTACACTGCCAGATACTTGGGAGACATTTAGGATGTGTTTGTCGAACTCAGCACCAGAGGGAGTGATCAATATGGACCTAACTAAGACGAACGTCTTAAACGAAGAATTGAGGAGAAAGACTCAGGGTTTTTCAGGGAGGTCAGAAGCGTTGGTTACAGAATCTCGAAGCAGGAATGAGTCGAGGGATAATCAGAGTAGGGGCAGGGGCGGAAGCAAGAGCAAAGACAGTGGTAAGACTGCTACCAATGTTGAGTGCTTTTACTGTTGTCAGTGGGGACATATGAAAAGAGATTGCCCAAAATGGAAGGCGGAAAGAGGAAGGCTGGACAAGGACAAAGGCCCTCAGAAGATTAGTAATGATGCTAAGAATGAGGAGTCAGTTGCCACCGCAACCACCCTGGAGAACTTCCTCGCGGTGTATGACGAGGAAGTTGTGAGCATCGCCAGTCATGAGACATGTTGGATCATTGACAGTGGTGCATCTATTCATACCACTCCCAGAAGGAAGTTCTTCACCACATATACATCGGGAGATTTTGGTATGGTGAAGATGGACAACAACGGATCATGCAGAGCTGTTGGCTAGGGGATGTTTGTCTGGAGATGGCGAATGGCTCGCGGTTGGTCCTGAGGAGTATGAAGCACATTCCTGACATGCGCCTAAACCTGATCTCCGCGAGTAAGCTGGATGACGAAGGTTACAACAACACCTTCGGGGATGGGCAGTGAAAACTCACTAAGGGCTCTATGGTGGTGGTCAGGGGTAAGAAGTGCTCATTATTATACATTCTTTAGGACAAACTCTCAGTCGATCAGATGAATGTCATGCGAGATGAGGCGCCAAGTGAGACGTGGCAGAGGAGACTGGCTCACATAAGCGAGAAGGGCTTGGCGCATCTAGCCAAGCAGGATTTCTTGAAGGGCCTGAAGAAGGTGCACCTAAGACGGTGCGAGCATTGTCTAGGGGGAAAATAACAGAGATTCTTATTTAAGAGCTCTCTACCCTTACAAAGATCGGATGTGTGGAGCTAGTGCATTCAGATGTCTGCGGGCCGATGAGGACACAATCACTTGAAGGTGCCAGCTACTTCGTGACCTTCATCGATGATTACTCAAGGAAAACTTGAGCCTACACATTGAGGTCCAAAGACCAGGTATTGGGAGTCTTCAGGGAGTTTCATGCTTTGGTGGAGTGTTTGACAGGAAAAAAGCTTAAGTGCATTCGGACAGACAATGGGGGAGAGTATGTGGGTCCATTTGATGAGTATTGCAGGCTGCATGGGATTAGACATCAACAGACGCCTCCCAAGATCCCGCAGCTGAACGACCTAGCCGAGAGGATGAACAGGACGATCAAGGAGAGAGTGAGATGTATACTCTCTCAAGCACAGTTGCCAAAGACCTTCTGAGGTGAGGCTTTGAACACTATAGTGCATGTCCTGAACCTTTCACCATGTATTCCACTCAGACTAGATGTTCCAGATAGAGTCTGGAGTGGCAAGGATGCTTCCTACAGTCATCTGCATGCCTTCGGATGTAAGGCATATGTCCATGTTCCCAGACACGAGAGGTCAAAGTTAGATATAAAGACCAGACAGTGTGTCTTCCTAGGATATAACATGGACGAGTTTGGCTACAGGTTGTACGATCCGGTCGAGAAGAAGATCATCAGAAGCCGCGATGTGGTATTTGTAGAAGATCAAACCATTGAGGACATCGGAAAGGTAGAGAAATAGGTGCCTCGGCTTGAGGATAATTTATTTGACCTGGATCCAGTTCCCTTGGAGGGTGAAGTAGCTCAGCAGATGGATGATCAGGGAAACCATCCGGGTCCAGTACCAGTGGAGGGAGAAGATGATGACTTCTTCGATGCAAATCAGGAGGCAAAGCCAGAGGTGCCAGCTCCAGAATATGTCTTGTTGACTGATGAGGGGGAGCCGGAATGTTATCCAGAGGCAATGGCGGATGACCATATGGAAAAGTGGGTAGAGGCATTGAAATATGAGCTAACATCCTTACATGAGAACCACACTTTTGAACTAGTGAGGTTGCCGAAAGGCAAGAGAGCCTTGAAGAACAAGTGGGTCTTCCAACTGAAGCAGGATGAGCTTATGTTCCAGCCGAGATACAAAACCAAACTTGTTGTTAAGGGGTTCAGTCAGCGAAAAGGTGTTGATTTCGGAGAGATCTTCTCTCTGGTCGTAAAGATGTCTTCCATCCGGGTTGTTCTAAGCTTAGCTGCAAGTCTAGACCTGGAGATTGAACAGATGGATGTGAAGACAGCTTTCCTCCATGGTGAATTGGAAGAAGAGATTTACATGGAGCAACTTGAGGGCTTCAGTGTAAAGGGCAAGGAGGGGCTTGTGTGCAGACTCAGGAAGAGCCTCTATGGACTGAAGCAAGCACCGAGGCAGTGGTATAAGAAGTTTGAGTCTGTTATGGGGGAGCAGGGCTGCAAAAATACTTCTTCAGACCACTGTGTGTTCGTGCAGAGATTCTCCATGGATGATTTCATC
>JAOWBR010185662.1:0-10426 GCA_028571145.1 Dionaea muscipula | reverse complement strand
CACCAAACAAAAAAAAAAAAAAAACTCAGCAACCCCCGATTTCTTGCCAAATGAAATAAACAGCAGCAGCTAAACACTTCCGCCTCAATCTAGCGAGGGTCGTCTTGCCCCTTGTCACCTTCACCATCTAAGATCCCCGAAATTTTATCTAAATATTATAAAAAGTAAAAATATATAAAAAATTATATTATAATTCGAGCTCGAGCTTGATATAGTGTTTGTTGAGTTTACCGAGACGAACTCCAACCTTATTTCACTGAGCTCGGACTCGGTATAATTAAACAAGCGTAGCTAGCTCGTTTATAAAAATACTCGGCTCGATTCGTTTACACCCTAGCTAAGTAAGAGTATTGTATAATGATTAATAAAGTGTGATGAATAATAACTTTAAAAGTAGAGTTTTTTGAAATATGGGGGTGTTTGTTTTGCGGATTAAAATATGGAGGATAAAGAATGATGGAGGATAAAAAGTGGGATACCAAATGATGGGATAGTAGGTTGAATAAGAAATGGAGGATAATGAATGATGGGATAAAAAAATGGAGGATAAGGAATGATAGGAGATAAAAAATTTCTTAGGAAAATATCATTGAAAAAAAAAATTATCGGGAAAAAATTCGCCGAGAAAGAGTTTACCGGACAAAAATCGTCGGAAAAAGTTTGACGGAAAAAATTTCACGGGCAAAAATTTATCGAAAAAAGTTCGTCAGGAAAAAATTCGTCGGAAAAATGTTCGTTTGGAAAAAGTTCGCCAGAAAAATGTTCGTCGGGAAAAAGTTCTCCGGAAAAAAGTTCGTCGAAAAACTTCGTCGAAGAAAGTTTGTCGACAAAAAGTTCGTCGGTAAAATGTTCGCAGTAAAAAAGTTCGTCGAAAAAAGTTCCTCGCCGGAAAAAGTTTACCAGAAAAAGTCCGCCGAAAAAAAATTCGTCGAAAAAAGTTCGTCGGAAAAAAATCACTTATTTTTCCTTATCCGACGCCAGGGATAACTAGTGACATGGGGGGTGTCAATATTTATCCCCCATTTTTCCTTCACTATTTTTTCAACTCACTATTAATCCTACAAAAAATATTCAACCAAACACATCATTACATATCCGACTGTATATGATTTTATCCAACATGCCCTAATCCACAAAACAAACACAGGATAAGGAATGAGGCCGGATTTACTATCCTATCCCACATAGCTAATCCACAAAATAAACACCACCTATGTGTATTGATATAACAGGTGAATAGTGAGAGTAGTGTGTAAAAAATTTTTAAGCATGGACGGAGCTGTAGAGGGGTTGACAAGGGCCATGCCCCCATTTTTCAATACATATATATAATAGAAATTACTCGTGTCGTTGGTACGGTGAACATTATTACAGTTTCGTTCATTCTCATAAAAATTATTTGTCCTCGTGCTCGAGTCGTACAGTGTCCTTATTCGTGTTTGTGTCCGTGCACGTGTCATGTCATGCACTATAAAAAATTATATTAATATTAGACTCATTTTCATCCTCGTAAAAAATTATGAATTTTGATCATAATATTTATATATTTGATAAATTATATAATGAGATATGAAAGAAAAATAAATAATGAGTTGTATAATATTATGTGATGTGAAAGAGAGGGGGGGAAGAGGGGAAGAGGAGGAGAAAGAGAAAGAATTGATTATCAACCAATGAGAATAGTTCTTTTGACCATGTAGGACAAATGAGAGAGAGAGAAATTCAAATTGTGTTGTGATTTGTTTTATAGATTATTAACAAACAATTTTTTAGATTAAAGAAATTGATTTATAAACTGGTCTGACTAGGGCCCAAACTGTTTGGAACTATTTGAGTTAATTCCGGTTCCAATGTCAAAATTGTAGGTCCGGCCCCGTCCCGTTTATTTTAAAACGGGTACAGTCCAATTCTACTGAAATTGGGCTTGACCCAACATGTGCCCCCCTTGTCATACGCACATGTATTTTCAAATTCTTACAATGGAAGAAATTGGTTGCAGTAAGATGTAATGTCTTAGAGGACTCTCTGATCACTTTGGTCCAAATTTTCTTCGACCTTCCTGTACTCTCTTTTTCCATTATGATTGAATCATTTTTCCCTCCTCACACGGAAGTACATGATGCACAACACATGACCAGCCACCATAAATGACCCTCTCTTTGTTGCTCGACCACTGATGCTACTTTGACTTGTCTACGGGTTTCCTGATTACTTATTTTATCCTTCGTGCCAATGCCTTGGATTATAACCTACAAATCTCAGCACAACCACTTTTTGTGTGACTCTTCTTTACTACAAAAACATTTTGATCCATACATCATGGTAGGTCTAATTGCAATTCTATAAAATTTTCCTTTTCCTAGAAAAGGTACCCTCTTATTGAAACAACCCGTTTCTTTTGTAGATTTGAGTTATATGAACTCATAGATATATTTTGCATATTATTAGATTAGATTTGTAGGATCAACACTACATTAGTTAACATAAAAAAAAAGTCGATAAAAGAATGTGCTTACAATGCACTCAGTCAATTTGAGAGGATGCTAAAGGTGCTGTGCATGTGGCTAGAGTTCAAGGTTTCTGTTATGCTTTTCCGCGAATGAAGTTGCTCTTGGGTTGGGAGATCTCATTCTGCAAAAGGAAGAACTACTTATCTGCCTAAAAGAGAATTGAATACAAATTGCTGATCTTGCTAATCAATAGGTACTGAAACTTGAACAGTTTGATATAAGTAGTCATATTAGAATTATAAGCTTGTTTACTTATCTTTTTATTTATTTTTTATTTTTTTGTGCTTGGTATGCTCATCTTTTCTTCTTTTCATATGAAGATTGCCTTTTCTTCGTCTTACCAGAGGATTCTCTATTTGGTCAGCCGGTGAATGCACTTGCAATTTTTGTCCAGTCAAATTTAATTGCCAATTATTGTTTCTCGGTGCAGGTAAAGCCGCTAATAGCACCGACTAAGCAAATCCTGAGAGTTGGTATTAGAAAGTATGAGTGGCATAATCTATTCCCAGAAGGTGATTACATTTGTTCGACTTCACATACTTTTTTATTATATATACAAAATATTGACTCAAAGATTTATTGGTAATAACGCTGACATTATAAGTTGTTAATATTGATTTAGACAAGAGTAATGCTTGTGCGATTGTGGCAATTTGGGCTCCAATAGTCCTGGTGAGTTTTCTTAAAAATAGTTTGATGCTCTATATGTGTAAAAACAAAATGCTATGATGCATTCAGATTCTATAGAATTCATAGTGGCATATGAAGAGAAGGTAACTAATGGAAAGAGATTTTATTTACCTGCTACTGGTGGCTCAATTTTAAGAGGTAATGGTTAACCCAAGTGGTTCAATGCATAGGTTAGCAAAAGGAATGCTCAAACTACCAATGCTAGCTTGTTATTTGTTTGCTAAAACATTTCAATTCTATATTGGTAGAATTCAGGTAGTTCTCAAGTTCTTGGCCCACTGATGACACGACCCATGAGCAAACTCCAACCATGAGGTTGTGGGTTTGCAATTACCCGATGAAAAATAGTTCTCAGGTTCTTTTAGTTTGAGATGTTGTAACATTATATTATCCTTCACCTTGTCAACTTCTAGCATTTGTAAGAAGCGGGATCTTAGAATTTCAGCTCTTATATGATTTATGGTCATAAGCCTATCCAATTGTAACTAGTTGCTCTTTTCCTCTCAGCTTCTTGTTGTTGTGCATTTTGTGAGTCTGGGATCAATGTACTTCAATCTAGCCTTTCGTGTAATAGGATGTCAGGTACTTTGGAGTTGGGACATTACTAAGATCTTGATAATGTTACATTTATTCTAGAAGTTCTTAGTTCTTTGGCATAGATCTTCGGCTCATATTGCTAAAAGAATTGCATGTTGCTTTATTTGACATTACTTGCTCTGTTATTCTATAGGTGTTCTTTATGGATACACAGTTCTGGTATTCTGTTCTTTGTGCTATCTTTGGTGGATTTTATGGAATTCTGAATCATCTTGGTGAAGTGAGCACTTCATGCCCTTATCTTCTTTTTTAAAGAAGTACTATTGTCCATGGACCTACTCTATTGATAGAAGTCCAAAGTCATAATTGTATTGTGACATGCCCCCCAACCCACGCAATTGTTCTTTGGGCTTGAGGTGTGGGTTGTGCAACGATTCATCTCTTCTACTGAAAACAAGGGCCAAGCAGGATTCTAACTTCAACCTCTAGACATAGTACTCTAAACTATGTTGAAGGATCAGCTAAAAATTCAAGCTTATTATAGACAATTCAAGATTAGTATTTGTATCATAACAACTATGTCCTATGGTATTTTCCTCTTCCTTAACAGATAAGGACATTCAGAATGCTGAGAATCAGATTCCTATCCCTGCCTTCCGCATTGAATTCTCGCCTAATCCCACCTTCATTTAGAAATGATAGAGACAGGGGAGGAAGGTACCCTTTTCACCATCTGTTTCAGAAGGTATTCATTTACGACTTGCATGTGGAGCTGAGTTTGATGTCAAACTTTATTGTTGTTATGATACGGTTCAATTAATACTGGTCTTGTCACAGGATCATAGAAACGAGGATAATGATTTTGTTAAGTTTGCCATAGTGTGGAACCGAATAATTACTAGCTTCAGACAAGAGGACTTACTAAGCAACAGGTTGGCTCTTAGTTTTGATGATATTTTTGAGCCATATAATTAATAAAAGCTGATGATTATTTCCTGTGATAAAAAGGGAGATGGATTTGATGATGATACCTCTTCCATCAGAAAGTTGTCCTGATCGAGTTTGTTGGCCTGTTTTCCTTTTGGCAAACAAGGTGATCTATAATGCCTAGAGATTTCTTAAATTTGCTGTGGTAATGTCATCTGCTTCAAGTCTAAGGATTCCTGTATGTTCTCCAGTTAGCAACAGCATTGAGCATTGCCAGGGACTTTACTGGAAAGGATGAAGATCTTTTCAATCAGATCATGAATGACATTCAGATGAATTATGCTGTAAAGGAATGCTACGAGTCATTCAAATACATCCTTCAAGCTCTTGTTGTTGGGGAGATAGAGAAGCGGTAAGGATCCCAGTTTTCATGGATACTTCTACTTCGTTTTTTAACATGTAGCTTGAAGATACTGTATGTTATTTTAGGGGATGATCTGTGTTTTTCTATTCCCTCTATCTATTTGTGGACCTATCCTTGCTAATGCTAAGGTGTTTTGACTGAATCTTAGCCTTTCTTCTTTTCGTCAGAATTGTTTTTGGTATTTTAGAGGAGATTGAAGATTGCTCGAACGCTTTTAGCCTTTTGAAGTGCATAAGAATGAGTGAGCTACCAGCCCTACGATCTAAATGCATTGAGTTGATTGTTCTACTGGTAAATTTGTTATCGGCTCCTTTCCTCCTTTTTTCAGTTCAAATTTTCTCTTTGTTTTATTCATAGCTTTTGTTTCTCTCAGACTGACCAAATTGCTTGTATTTAAAGGCAGAGGGCGATGAGCAGCACCATGCCAAAGTAGTAAAAGTACTTCAAGACATCTTTGAGCTTGTTACCTGTGATATGCTGATAAATGGTTCCAGGTCCGATCCAACTAAATCCTTGTGATTTATATGTGAATTTGGTTCATCATATTGGAGTTAATTCCTTATTCAAGCAGAACGTTAGACCACCTGTACTCATCCCTGCAAAGCGAGGAATATGATGCTGATTTTCATTGGAATATTCACCTGGATTTATTTGCTTCTAAGAATTCGATACGGTTCCCGTTCGCAGATAATGTGTGTTTACTTGACCAGGTGTGCTTTTCCTTTCTGCATTCTTATGTTTTTTCTCATTTTCTTTCCTGTGACAAGGGACTTGTGACAATAAGGCTGTGTTTGATATTACTGTTCACGTGGGAATAGGATTACTTATCCCTCATGCATCATTTAAATGTGAGTGTTTGATGTTACTGTTCACGTTGAATTATATTTCCAACGGAATCTATTTCTTGCAAAAGTGTGGGATATATAATTCCCCTCATGGTATTGTATATCCCTCATATGGCGAAAAAGGTAGATAAGAAGTCTTTTTCGGCGAACTTTTCCGACGAACTTTTTCGGAGTTTTTTTTCTTACGAATTTTTCCGACGAATTTTTCCCAGCGTGCTTTTCCAGCAAGCTTTTCCGACGAATGTTTTTCCAACTAACCTTTTCCCGGCGAACTTTTTTCCAGTAAATTTTTTCTGACGAATTTTATCTGTAAAACAAACAAGTTTATAAAATCAACACATTACATAACTTATTCAACCCACTATCCCATCATTCCTTATCCCTTTTCTTATCCCTCATTACTAATTATCCCCTATTTCCATATCCTCAAATCACACACCCTAAATATTGTCGCCAAGTCATTTTTCTTGGGAGAGAGGCAGGGCAGTGATTTTTCTGCTGTCACAAGAAAAAGCCAAAAGCACGCGCCATGAAAATGCACACTCTAACTGATATGGGCAATGATATTTCAAAGCAAGAATATGATACATGCTGCTAAACACTTACTTTGAATCAGCAGGCTAATACATATGTTTCTGGCGCAGATCAAACGTTTGATGTTACTTTTGACTGTTAATGATACTGCACTTGATATTCCTGTGAACTTGGAGGCTCGGAGGCGAATCTCTTTCTTTGCTACTTCTTTGTTTATGAAGATGCCTTGTGCTCCTAAAGTATGCAACATGCTCTCATTCAGGTCTGACGCTGAGGGCAATTGTGTCTTGCTGTTTTTTTCTTCCTCGATAGTAGATTATTTCTTTATCTTGTATGCATATGCTATCTAGTATCCATTCATATATGATTATCTTTTCCAGCCGACAGAACAGCTTATTTGTTTTGTTAAGTTGGTTTTATTGCTTTGGTTCCGGTCCATTCAATTTGCTTTTGAATCATTGGGAGTAGAATCACTGTAGAATGAGAAAAGTTCAACTAGCCAGCTAGAGAGTTTGTTGGAGGACCAATGTGATGCTACTACCCCTAACCATTATCCAGTAGATTCTAGTAGCAGATTGTTCTTCAAGATGTAGTGATCCCTCAGTATATGCATATGTATAATGCAGAAGAAATGGAGCATGTATGTCATTGTTCACAGGCTGTGATTGAACTAGAATGAAGATGGAGACCGACTTTACATGTCAATTCCTCTGTAAATACTGATTTGCAAGGAAAATTAACTAATTGAGTACATCAACAACAACAACACGACCTCTTCCCACTAGGTGGGGTTGGCCGCACATATCCATAGGATACATGCGTCACAGATCCGACGAATATAGTTCATTGGCTGTCGGCTACCTAATCCGCATTATCTGCACCTAATCCGCAGATTAAGTTTGAGCTAAAAATAGTAGTATTACTATTACATTCTACTACAATTTTAAATTTACATACAACTCCTCTCTAATATAAACGTCACATCATCCCTCTCTCCTCTATCTTCTCATTCCCACTCTCTCCTCTCTCCTCATTTTCTCTTATTTTCAATCACACCTAATTTTTTTAAAAAATATTATGGATAAAATTTTAAAATATTATAGTCAAATTCTTAAATTTATTATTAGAGATATAGTGCTTATCGTGTCGAATGCACGGGCTTCCACTAATATAATAATATAGTAATATAATATAAAAAGCAATAAAGCCATACAAAATACATCCTGCGTATGCTACTAACTAATTGAGTACATAGAATTTGAAATCCTAGTGGATAGCAAAATGATATATTTTTCCCATGACCATAGAAAATCTTCTTTTGAATATAGTGTTCTGACTCCTCATTACATGGAAGACGTAAAGTATTCGTTGAAGGAGCTGCGGTCGAGTCAAGGACAAGTTTCTATCATCTTCTATATGCAGAAGATATATCCTGGTTAGTGGAAACTGACCTTAGTTTTGCGTCATTTGCATCCCTTTATGTACATCTAATGTGTGCTACTGGACACCATCTCCTTGTTCCATTAGATGAGTGGCAAAACTTCCTAGAACGAATGCGTGTTGAAACCTTTGATGCCTTGAAGTCTGAAAACAAGGAAGATGTTCTTAGGGACTGGACTTCATTTCGTGGTCAGACTTTGAGTAGAACAGGTAGGTGTAGAAAATGAAGCTAAGTAGCATAATTCATGATGCCAGATCTAACCCAAAACTAGCTGATGGTGTGATCATTTTGAATGTGATTTGTGCTTTTGTGTTTGTGACAGTAAGAGGAATGATGTACTACAGAAAAGCTTTGAAGTTGCAAGCTTTTCTTGACATGACCAATGATGAAGGTTTGCTCTCCCAATCACATGCTTTTAATGAAGTTATGAGGTTTCAGTAGTTTGATTATGAGGTTCATTTGAGAATTATGTGTTATGTTTTGGGTGAGCTTTGATGCAAATGTGTTTCTCCATTAGCAGAGTGTTACTTCTCACAATTAGAGTAGACAGGCTTGCTCCTGCGGTTAAGCCAGTGAACCAATAGTTCATCCAGTCTATTTCTTTCTTTACGCCATTCTGGTGAAATAATGGAAGAAATTGGGCTGGTCCAGAGTGCTCCCGACAAACCGAGAATGAGTGGACAAACCATCTGGTCCAAGTCCAACAAGAGCTACTACACCTATGTTATAAGAGCAAATGGTGATGGAGATACAAAACAATGTTTCCTGTGTTTAGATTTGAAGAATTGTGCTTAAAGTTCAGGGTTCAACTTGCAAAGTCAATCTCTTTGTGTTAGTGCCTTATGTATATGAGACAATTCTTTGGCCTGCAATGGCAGAGATGTGTTGCCATGCATTGACCCATTCTTTCTAGCACATCTTTTTCTCAGTTTTTGTATGTGCTGCTGTGAAGTCCCTTTGTATAACTGATGATCCCTATATTATTTTCTGTATACTTTTGCATAAATTAAATGGTTTTTCCCCATTCAGATATACTTCGGGTTTATCACACTATTGAAGGAGGAAATGATGCATTGTCTGCTCAACTGGATGCCCTGGTGGACATGAAATTTACTTATATTATTTCTTGTCAAATGTTTGGAGCCCAAAAATCTTCTGGAGATCCACATGCTCAGGACATACTTGATTTGATGAATAGGTATTAGTTCAATGCTTTTATCAGCATGCAATTGTGATATTGGAAGATGTCAATTAAGCTGGTCTGGTATGACCTTGAAGGTACCCTTCATTACGTGTTGCTTATGTTGAGGAGAAAGAGCTGGTTGTCGCAGATAAAGCTAAAAAGGTGTATTCCTCTGTGCTGGTAAAAGCAGTCAATCACCTAGATCAGGTACTCTACTAATTGGAGGTGAAGAACATGAAGGTGCAGTAAACAATGCTTTATAGCTGTTGTATGGTGAGCAACCTGAGATTAGTTTGAGTTGGTCATGAAACTGAACAGATTTTTGCTTTGGACTTGGCCTCCAATAGATTATTGATGAAAATTGTGTATGCTGCATCATCAAACATTTTCGGAAAATCATGAAAAATCAATTGGTGGTTGTAGATTTTGGCACTTTGTTTTGCTAATCACTATTTCAAGGAAACATGTCACTATGGCATGTAATCACAAATCTGAGTTCTATTTTCATTAAATTTTATCAATTCTGTTAGTGACGCGTAGCTGCTTCTGTATCAACGAGATTTCATGCTGTATAGTTGTCCTTCCTTTTTTTCATTGTTCATCGGCATATTACGTGATTACTGTGCTTTTTGAAATTTTTAGATATTTTCTGAAGCATGTCTGTAATCTATTACCCAACTAAATTAAGTCTTTTGACACTAGATTATAGCTTAAGTGGTTAATTTATGTCTTTCTACTTTACAATTGTTGCATTTCCTTTTGATTTCTCATTTGTGTCAATTAGTCCTCACTGCTAGATAAAAACTTCTTCTTTTGAGTTAAACTTTAGCTGACCCTACCAAGCAGAATGAAGGCTTAGTTGTTAGTTGTCGCTTGTCTGTGATTGTTAGTGCGAGTTAAAATTCGTTGATAGGCTGTCTCTGATATACTGAGTTTGATGCTTGGATATCAAATGGACTTTGTTAGTATTGGTTTTCAATTCTGCAATAGTTCTTTATTGCATTATCACAACAGAGTTTCAGGTATTATCACAACAACTAAATGGGGGCTTACCTTTTGTTGTCTGTTTTCCTTTTTCCTGTTGTATTATCACAACAGAGTTTCAGGTACCGCATTAGTGGATGCTTGGAAACGAATCGTCCCCATTTAGGATTGCTTGGATATTCTTTGGTTTAGATTCTTTAGTTGTTTCCGCTACTGTTTCATTGGATTGTAGAATGTTTCCCCATTTGGGTTGTTACGACTTTGATTCGTATTTTAGACTTGTTTCAATTTAAGTTTAATAAGATTTGGATTGATTGGTTAGTTTAGTTGGACTTTACCGTTTAGGCTTAC
>JAOWBR010185640.1:0-10428 GCA_028571145.1 Dionaea muscipula | reverse complement strand
AAACCTACCTTAGACTCTACTAGACAGGGACCCCAAATATCAGAATATACCAACATAAAAGGAGCACACGCTCGTTCAAGGACACGAGGCTTATATGATACTCTATGGTGTTCAGCAAACTGACACGACTCACAAAAAAGGTCGGGAACAGATTGGAGGACAGAGACACTTCAAACTGGATAGCGTAGAATGACCAAGTCGACAATGAAGATTCAAGGCAGTGATAGAGATGCTGGGAAAAGCAACGGTAGGTGACTCAGCCTCCAGCACGTAAAGTCCCCCTGATAAGCGTCGACCCCTACCAATAGTCCTCCTCGTCGAAGGATCCTGAAAGACACAAGAATCACCAGAAAAGATAGCATGACAACGGTGAGCGCTAGTCAAGGCACTAACGGATAAGAGATTGACAGAAAGAGCAGGAATGTAAAGAACAGAAGACAAGGTAAGGGTGGAGGTCAGAGGGACCGTCCCGATCCCTTTGACAGGAATATATGTACCATCAGCAATCCGAACATCCGGATAGGAGGAGGTGGGTGAAAAATCATGCAGGATACCTAGCGTGCTAGTCATATGATCGGAAGCCCCAGTATCGATAATCCACTCGCGAGGGGATGTAAAGAGATAAGCAGCTGAATGAGCAGAGTGCACATGGGGAGCTGAGAGAGACGGAGTCGGACCTGGAGTAGAACTGGGAGGACAGTCGTCTCCCGGAGTGGGAGGAGGGGCTCCCCCTAAAGAAGTCACATTGGCAGACCTAGTGACTTATATCTGTCAGTTACTTGATGAATTACAAATTACAGTATCCAACACCCCGGCTTACTCAGTTATAGTGTGATAATCAATCTGACATTCATATTACGTTGAACTCAGTGTTCCTTGAGCGGACAAAGCGTATTGAATTTGATTGCTACTTTGTACGAGAAAAGCTTTTAGAAGGTGATATTGTGTTAAGCAATATGAAGATTGCTGATTAACTTGGGGATATCTTTACCAAACAATTAGCGGAGAATCGGGTCGAGCTCATTTGCAATAAGTTGGGCATGCTTAATGTATATGTTCCAACTTAAGGGAGTGTGTTAAGAATATTAAGATGTTTTAGAATACATTTAGTATATATTTAGCGTATATTTTGAGTATATCTTTTTTATATCTTTATGATAAACTCAAGATACACTTAATATATTTATTTATCTATAATACAAGGAAGCCCAATGTTTGAAATGTCTCTTATAAAATGTCTTGGGACATTTTTCAGCATTGGATCGGAAAAAACGACGGAAAATCATATTAGCCGTCATATCGTATATCATATTAGTCATCCCTAATCATATCTCACCAATACCAAACCCTAATCACCCTAACCACTACACAGCCACTAACGGGGGAATTGATTTCCCCTCCTCACAACCGTCGCTTCGGCAAAGGCTGTGACCACGTGGCACGACGGTGGGTGTAGACGTGATGGGCGATGACGATGTCTTCAAGTGGGTCATGACTGCGGCAGCGTGTCTCGCGGTTGGTTTATATTACATTGCAGAATGGTGTTTGAATCTGTCTCAAGATAAATGTCACATCAACAACTGGTAAAGACAAATGTCTCATAGTTGATTGCTGAGTAAAGGAAAAAATAAGGAAAACAAAGCAAGAGAAAGACAATTAATGAAAGGGGAAAAAGGTGAAACAGACGGTTTTGTATATAGACGACGGTTATAGACGATGGTTTGGCACATCAAACCGTCGTCTATTGAAGCGATTTTTTTTTTAAAAAAAAGTTATGACATTTATAGATGACAGTTTAGATTTCAAACCGTTGTCTATTGAAGTGATTTTTTTTAAAAAAAATAAAAAGTTATGACAGTTATAGATGACGGTTTGGATTCAAACCGTCGTCTATTTACTAAATAGATGATAGCTTGACACGTTAAATCGTCGTCTATTGAAGCGATTATTTTTAAAAAAAATTTAAAGCTAGGACAGTTTCAATTTCAAATTGTCGTCTGTATTTAAGCCGGGGTAACAAGTGGTATTTTTTCATGTAAATGTGAACGAGCATAATTAGTATCTTAATAAAGAGATTTTATTTTTAATTGAGTGGAATGCTTATCGTGTCGAAGGCATGGGTAAATCCTAGTATCTTTTAATGTTATCTCATTAGTTTTTCAATAAATCTGAGAATATACAAGCCTTCCCCTTAATTCTCTCTACAATCATAATGCATAGGTTTGGGCACCCTGCTGCATTATTTTCATCTGAAAGAAGTTGTGAAGCTGTCCATGATTGCTGTGTCATGGTGGTCAGTTTATGAAGCCATGGTTCACATACGGGGACAGATCTCAGATGGAGGGCTTTTTGAAACTAGTATTAGACAACATTCGATGATTGCATTGAAACAGAGAGAAGAATATTGAGACTACAATCCCTTGTGAGAATATTGGTGTCCTCAATTCTCTTGACTCTTGAGAGTTATTTAATGTCCTCAATTCTCTTGAGAGTTATTTATGGATTTTATATGAGGAAGAGAACTGATGCAAAAATTTCATTTATGTGTATCAATTGCTGTTTTATTAACCTGTCATTATCTTGCATAATCTGTAAAGAAAATTTTTACTTAGTTTTGACAGCTCCCTGAGGTAAATATACAATCTGTGTGCTTTTGGATTAGTCAAATTTCCCTTAGCTCATCAAAATACCTGCTACCCTAACCTGTGTAGGCAGATTTTGTGTGTCCAACCTTGCTCAAATTTTCATCAGTTTGTCTATTTTTATTTTCGTTGAGTTTTTTTGTAATATTTTGTTTCTCTCTTGACAGCTAAATTCAATCATAGAATCAAAAGATCAGTTCTTTGTCATCTATTTGCAGTACATCTGCAACAGCTGCCATGAAGTCATTCTGTCAGGAACTCGATGGTTTTGCAATTACTGCAAAAATTACCAGTTGTGTGAAGGGTAGGTTCTCGATAACTGTCATTTTTCCTCTCCCATTCAATTCGGCTGATGGAGAAACTTATGCTTTCAATGGGTATATTTTTTGAACTAGTATAAGTGTATAACCATACTGACCTACATTTCATCTCAGTGTAAGCTTTCAAATGAGTGAACATTTTCTGATGTATCCTACGGACAATGCTAGGCTAAGAAAAAATTGCAGTCAAAAGTTAAAGTGGGGTTAGGATGAGAAGAAAATTGAAGGTTTTGGTGGTCAATAAGAACAGCAAAATTTTGAAGAGTAAAGAGTGGAGAAAAGTTAATTCATGTTTCGTAGGACTAGATTAAGATAAGAAAAGTAAATGAAATGAATGATTAACCAAAGATAATGTGGAAGCCACTGCACTGGCCACAATCACCTTAGATATAGTGTTGTCAATATCGCTGCGTGGACCACTGACCATATGATATATGAGAGTAGGATGATAGAGGAGATGGAGTTTCTGCGGCACGATGGGGTACCATACCACAAATGATTCCAGGATTTCTGAGATGGAAAACATGGGACTGCCGACTGCGTGAACCATGCATCATAAATAAGACGAGGGTAAATATTGTCAAAGCAGCAGTTATCGCTAAATGAGATTAGCTACATGGATATGAAGACAATATTATGCTCCATTGTAATGTTATATTTTTTCACTCCAACAATTCCACTTTTCACTCCCACCTTGTGAGTGATGTATGGGCCCACACAACACTTGCAAGGTGGAGTATGAGAGGGGGTTGTTGGAGTGAAAATAACATTTCCCCATTCTATTGTGTTGTGCCCTCTCTGAGGTCTTGTTATGGCAAGTCATACATAATTTCGTTTTCAGCATGATCATGTTGCTTTATTGCTTTTGGTGAATGCAACTGGAAAACCCTTTTGCTTACTTTGTCCAGTCTGGATGTGACATGCTTGTGAATCTGTGGAATTCTAGGGTGTTCAACATACAACTTCGTTTTAAATTATTCTTAAACATCTTGTTTACATTTAGTTCTCTTTGTACCTTTCAGATGCCATCATGGAGATACACACACTACTAGCAACGGTCAGAAACATATACTGCTTCAGGTAAATTTATTTGTGACCGTGAATCCCGTTGCTTTCCTATTACGCCAAGATTATAGCTAGTCTCTGACGTATTTCGTATATTGAACAGAAGTCGGTGGACAATGTGCCACTTGATACTGAGGATGATGATGCTATTCTAGACAATTGTTTTCTAGAGAACAGACATGCATTTTTAAGCTTCTGCCAGGGAAACAACTATCAGTTTGATACGCTTCGCCGTGCAAAGCATTCATCCACTATGATTCTATATCATCTTCACAATGCAACCAGAAGCTCTATTGGGAGTTCGTGCAGTTTATGCCTGATGATTATGGAGGTGGGCCCTAGGTGGATATGCAGGATGTGCCCTGAGTTCAATGTTTGTGCTGCATGCTACAAGAAGAATGGTTCTGCTTCACACACACACAATTTGATTCATCATCCCCCTGCAGTTGATCAAAGAACAGAAAATCTAAACGCTGAGAAGGTAAGCTTTGTACATAGTTGGCATTGTTTCTCTATTGGTGTGCAACCCCCTCTTGGCAACAGTGCGTGTATGTCCCATGGGATGATGAAATATGTGGAAGAATGAATGGCACAGAGTTCCATACTGGGAGGTGTGGAAAATCCTACCTACCCACCCATTTCATTACTGTTTGTTGATGAAGAGCGGAAAATGGGGAGCGAGATTTTAAAACCCATTTGTGTCTTGACTCAAAATGAATATGACGATTAGATAGAATTTTTTTGTCTGCATAAGATAAGCTGCCACTTACCCCAAAGGTGGACACCAATCAAAAGGTAAACCAATCATAAGATAACCTGCATTTTTTGCTCAACTCAAGGAATTCTTCTCATTGTGCTGAAAAGTTGTGTCATTTGCTTTCAGAGATTGCTATTATTAGCATACAAAACGTTGATTTCAAAAGTCACGGACTGCTTTATTAAGTCCTTTAAATGTTTTTATCACCGAATTCCTGTTTAATCTGGCTGTGCAGGGGAAAGCACCACAGGATATCGTACTACATGTCTTCCGGTGCTGTACAAGTGATTGTTGTGTTACCCCAAATTGCCGAACGTTGAAAAAGCTCATAGACCATTCACATAAATGCCAGATTCGTTTTTCAGGAGGGTGTCAATGCTGTCGGAAGTTGTTTTCTTTGCTAGTAAACCATGCAAAAATCTGTACGGACTCCGACTGTGGTGTACCTTACTGCAGGTATGTTTCACTTCTGAAACTTCATCTTTGTTCTTGTTGTCTAAGGAATTCTGGAGATGTTGAGGAATGGATCTATTATATATTTTATCATGCAGGGATCTGAAGAATAGATGGAGACCGGAATCGCATTCTGACATGAAAGCTAACAAGGACAATAATCCCCAACTTAAAGGCTAAGAGATAGTGTTATTAGCCAGGATGGGATGTACAGTGGTAGGCGTTTACGTGAAGTTGTAAATGTACTCAAATGGGTGCTGTACAGGTAGAGATAATTTGGCAAATTGCAGGGAGGGAATAATTAATGAGAAGAAGTGTTTGCATCTGAAGCTAATTGGGCTCTCAGAATATACAGTTTTACCATTTCCCAGTTTATGAGGTTGCTGCAGAAGAATAAGGGGTGAGGAGCTAACGGCGTTTTGAAGTTCTTGGTCTTCAAAGGTAGATTAGCTTAGGCAGCTTCTGTTCTGCTTCTACATTGCTGGGTTTATAAACCACTGGATCTTCTTAGAGGCTTTTCATTTGTTGTTGACTTGCTGTCTTCTCATGAAATATAATTTGATACATGACGAAAAGGTGGCCTATTGCCTCCAAACTTTGCCTACTACTACTACCTTTACTTCTGTCGAAAGGATGCATTGAGGGTTGAAAGGTCATACTTTATTATTCAGTTTCCTAGTAGTAGTAGTCTAATTGGTTTTATGCAGTTTTCTGGTTCAAAGGATGCATCCGCAGTCCGCACACCGCACAAGGTTGTTTGTGCTACTATGAAACTGATTGTCTGTAAGTTAATTTGTCAGTGGATCATATGATAGGCTTACAACATTTGTAAACAAATGTTTACAACCTACAAAAAATTATGTGTTTATAAAATATGATTTTAAGAGTATACCTGAGAAGTAGTAAAAAAAAAATTAAATCTGGAAGGGTTTGATTTGAATGTTTTTTGAGGTGATTTGGGTTGATTTAGACACTATTACACTGATTAGATCAGAAATGATTTAGAACGATTCAAACCGTTAAATTTGTTTAAAATGTGTTTTTAAACCACAACCAGCACACCACCGTCACTAGCCCACCACAACCCACCACCACCCACCACCACATCCACAACCTACCACCACTGTCCACATCCACCACCGCCACCAGCTACCCAGCCTCCCACCACCTCCCCCAAAATCAAAATCACCACCACAACCCATAACCACCACTTGCCCCTAATCAGAATCGAAATCGAAATCGAAATCGAAATCAAACCCTAATCAATGGAGGAGGAAGACAACGATGGAGATGAACTGAAGATGGAGACAGGTCTGAAGAACTCAAACTTGAGCACCACCACCGATGGAGGCAGATCTGAAGAAATCAAACCCTATTTGATGGAGGTAGATGATGGTCGGCCATGGAGGTTGAGGAAGAATTCGAACTCGAGTTGCAACTAGGTAGTCGGCCATGGAGGTTGAGGAAAATAAAGATGGTGGTGGGTAGTCGACCATCGAGGTTGAGGAAGATGGACATGACGGTGGGTGATGGTGGTGGATGCTGTAGTCAGCCATGGAGGTTGAGGAACATGGAGATGGTGGTGGGTGCTGCTCGTTGAGAAAGATGGAGATGGTGGTGGGTGATATGGTGATTTGTTGGATACCAAGTAACGGGGGACGCATTATTAAGTATCTTGTATTTTGGCAGGATTTGTATTCCATCGGCTACTATATCCGGCTTTCATTTTACTAACCAAATAGGGGATATATAATACTATCCTGCATGCACTATCCGTGTATCAAACAGGCCTTAAAGCTCTAAGTTGTGTTAGCAAATGCCAGATGCATATATGTTTTGCCAGCAGGTGAAGAAGAACAAAAATTCATCCACAGAAATTGTTGAGTACAAAATGACAACATTTTGAACATCGCCATAGCAGAGATGATCTAACTATACAATTAATCCTTCAAATGCTCAAACCACCCTTTGTTGTTCCCTTCTTCTTCTCCGACGAATCATCATCATGCTGAAGATAGAGAACAATCCGAGGGAGGCGAGTTCCTTGATATGCTCGGAGCTACTTGCCTTGATACAAAGTTTACCCATTCTCCGGCTATTCAAGTTGGCATTCACAGATAATCTCATGCCTCGTTGTAGACGGAAATCAGATTCAAAACCTCCACCTAAGACCGTGTCGTCGTTGAAAGAGAGGAAAGTCAGTGCCATACTCACCTTGTCATTCCTCACCGGGTAATCTCTTCCCTTCAAAGTGGCTTCAAAGCTCCCACCATAAGCAGCTTCATCAAAACCGCCCATTCTACCAGCATTCACAACAAATTTAAGCCGCTTCCCAACGTAAACGGCATCTTCCAGCTTAGCGCCAACACAGTTTTTGTTCCGAAATGAGATCACAGAAACACCACAGCCAGGGATATTATTATACTTCATGATGAACCTTAATTTTGCGTCGCTGTGTAATGTGCAGATAAGATCTTTGCCAGTAGATTGAACATCTAATCCGACCACATAAGTACACAGCCCAGGAGCCACAAAAGCTGCAGAGCACTCGGATTGAATGTTGAAGTCCTGCTTGTCCTTGCTCATCTGTCCCGAAACAGAGGCAATCACATTCTTTTTCACTTCCATGGTAGTATCCAAGTTTACTCCATCAAACCCTACATCATGGTCCCACCCATGTGGATCCAATACAGGTCTCCATAGCCAACGGTCACTTGTGACGAGATCTCGGTATCTGTGTATCACACTATCCGGGTCGAAACTCGGAGGGACAGGCATCTCAGGCAATGGAAAAGCATCTGGTGGGGAATTTGATTCCGCGGAGTTCCCATCATTGGCCACACTTTCCTCTCTCCTGCGTGATTCTTCCTCCTTCAATTGTTTCTTCAAGAAGAGGGTCTCTCGGTAATACATCTCATCAAGGTATTCCTTTTTATGGTAGTCACTCAGCTTCTCAAACTGGGTCTTTGTCAGAGGACAGATCGGAGGCAATTGGTCATATTCATCGTCATCGTCTTCTGTGTCCCACAACAGATACTCCTCGACCTCATCATTCGCACCGCTTGCACTCACCACGGACCGTTTCTTTAGGAAAGAAGATAGGAGATGAGGGACAGAAGGCAAACGGATAGTACCAGATGGCCCAAGCTCAATGCTCCTCCTATCAAGTCTCAAGAAAGAATTGGCATCACCCAAAACCTTGGTGCATACACATAGTAGTAAAAAGTGTGATTTCCAGGCTTGTCCATTTGGAAGAATTTTCTCACCCATGATATTTCTTCTACACAAGGGGTGATTTTCCACTAGAACTACTGGATTCTCAAGCTTTGTGTCGGATACAGACTGATGAATGTAGTGTTGCAACAGATCTGTGCATTGAGTTGCATAAGATTCAAAGTTGAGCGGAAATCCACCAGGCCCCTCGGGTGCAGCAGAAGCAGCATGAGTCATGATGATTATAGTGTTGAACCAAATTGCAGAACCGAAAACTTCAGTTATAAGCTTCAAAAGAGGGTAGTCGTCGCTGTAACCCAGATTGATGAGATCTAGACGTTCAAAATATAAAATGATATCCGGCGGGCGTTTCCTGATATATCTCTTGATAGAGTGCATAATTTTCCTGTTCCTTCTCATGCTGTTAGCAGAGTTAGGGATGAAACCAGGTGTGTCAATGAAGGTAATCTTGATTCCATTGACAGTTCCAACCACCTCTTGGATGTGATCTGTACCTGGTCGAAAAGCATCAGTAGCAGCTTTGGTCTGGTCAAAAATCGAATTTATTGTCGCGCTTTTCCCCACTCCTGTTTTTCCCAAGACAAGGACTTTTAACGGAAACTGCAATTCTGGCTGGCCAACTGATTCTTCCACTGCTGCTACTGCTCTAGCTTTATCACTATTTAGATTGATTCTTTTCAAGTCAGAGTCACCTGCTTGTATCAAAGTTGCCAGGTGTATACGATACAAAACCTTCGCCACGATGGGATCTTCAGATGATTGCTGAAGACGGTGCAAAACACGGAATAACTTGACTTCAAGAGCCTCAATCCTTGAAAATGAATCCAGCTTCTTACTCTTGATATGATCGTGAAAATTAGAAGAGTTATCACTGGAAACTTGTGGCTGACATGGGGGAGGAGAATCTTCTTGGTTGTCAGCCCCAGGAGGTATTTGTGAGGATACCACCATCGCACTATGGATTGACCTCGAACCTGATAGATAAACAAAAAAATGTGAGGCACCTCCATTAGAGCATCTCCATCATAACGAGCACTTCATTACTGTGATAACAAATCAAGAAATGGACCAAAATGAGCTCCAACCGGACAACACTAATTATGTCTAACCGCTTTGTTGGTACAACATGATAGAATAGTCAAGAGTCAATCAATCATGTGCTTCCTTTTCCCTAAAACTATGACCGACTTTTCACATGAGTTGCTCATTCAAAACCCAACCTGAAAGCTAAGCTATAGAGAGAGTGGTGAAGTGAGGGAGGGATGCAAGATTTCTCCCCATATCCATATGCCTTGAGAGGAAGACATACCATCTTTGAAACAAGTTAAGCGCAGAATTTATCAAGCATGGCATTCTAAGAAATTCATGTATTGTAAATGCCATTTAATCTACAGAGCATATACAAGTGTCTAAATGATTAAATCTTTTTTTTTATCAGAGAGTAATATAGCTGCCCCATTTTTTTTGAACCACTCACCTATGTAACAACCTTTTAACGTCCCCAAGTCACTCAGAATCCAAGTTTGGTACGCATGTATCAGATGTCATTGTTAACATAAATATAATTCATAGACATTCTACCACAAGGTTGACTTTTTGGTAGAGTTGGTTCATTGACATGGTATCAGAGCAGACGTGACCAAATGTCACGAGTTTGAATCCTGCGAGCATAACCTCCATTTGTTTAACACTTAGTATGAGGTGGACTAGTGCACAGTTCACGCTTCAAACCCAAAAGAGTCATTCACGTGAGGGAGCTTGTTAAGATAAATATAATTCATGAGTCTTCTACCACAAGGTTAATCTTTTGGTAGAATTATTTCTCTAGCAGCCATGTCCCTTATACATTCAAAAGTATCTCAAGGATTGTGGTAGTACGCAAAACTTTTACTATCAACATGACATGTGCTAACCCCCCCCCCCCTTTGGAGACCAAGGAAGCCTAGTTCTCCCATGT
>JAOWBR010185629.1:0-10428 GCA_028571145.1 Dionaea muscipula | reverse complement strand
ATAGTAGTAAGCTAAAAGTAAACATCACATACATCACAGACAAAAGAGTAAATAAGTTTACCAAGACATAGACGAAATAGTTAATAAGTTAAAAAGCAATCAAGCACAAAATATATCACAATATCTAAATGCCTAACAGAACAATAGCATAAATATATAATACTCAATATGCCTAAGAAAACAAATCAATATACTTAAGAAAACAAATCAAAAGCAAATTAAAGGAATGTAAAAAAAAACACAACTAAAATACAAAAAGCAGAGAAGCAGCTCGAAGATAATAAGAAAAGGAAAAAAAAAAAACAGAAGCAACGCAACTCACAGAGAAGAAGTAAAAAAACAGAGAGGAGTCTGAGAAAAAAAGAAACAGAAACGAGAAGAAGTCTGAGAAGAGAAGTAGGGAGAAGCGGAGAAGTCTGAGGAAAGAAGATGGGAGAAGAAGCAAAAGAAAGACAGAGAAGCAGAGAAGAAGCAGCCAAAAAAAGGAGAAAGAGGAGAGAAGCAAAAGAAGAGTAAAAAACAGAGAAGCAAAAGAAGCAGCCAACAAAGAAGCAAAAGAGAAACGCAGGGGCCAGGGAGAAGCAGAGAATAAACAAGAAAGAGAGAAGAAAAACTAACCATGAAGAAGTAGAGGAGGAGCCGATGGTGAGATGCAGAGGAGAAGTGGAGCTCAACCGACAATTAGGGTTTTTTTCACTTTCAATTTCTTTATTTTTGAATTTATACTAAGCTACATTGGGCCTCACTTGCGCCTCAATTTGCCTGCATCTGGGCCTAGGCCCGTGCCTGAGGAGCACCTCACCTACGCCTCTCGTTTGTTGAGGCACTTGAGCCCGCGTCTGGCTGCGCCTCACGCCTTTGACAATAGAGGCTGAAATCTCCTTGCAGAACTATCCTGATGATACACTTTCTTCAGGTAATCCCACATCTCCTTTGTTGTTTTATAAGGCCTGAGATTCAGAACAATAGTTGGCTCCATAATACTTAGAAGCCAACTCATGACCTAGGCATCTTTGACTTCCCATTTGGCTGCCACTGTAGGGTCAATGGGTTTGGGATCAGTCCCATTCACATGCCCCCACAATTCCTTCCCTTTAACATAGATCTGAAACTCAAATTCCCTGGAGAAATAATTCTTTCCTGTGAATTTGATACAAGTGAAATCAGATTTCTCAGAGTTCAACATTGTCTCTACTCTGTTAGGAAAAACAATCGATACAAGACAAGAAGCAATCAGATTGTTGATTCAAGATTTTTAGTTTTGTCGCTTTGATACCATGTCAAAACACGTGTTTTTGTGAACTTCCTTCCCCCCTTCCATTCCATTTACTACGCTTTAAGTAGCCAAAAAATACATTCTGTTTACAAGCTGTCCACAACTGAAAGCTCCTATACATATGGTAACTAACAGCTTGGATTTTGAATTCCTGGTGCAGATCTGCAGAGGTATATGATGGGCAGAATATCTCCACCAGAAATATTGTTTTGCTGAGATATTTTGTGCCAAAATATTCTCCTGATTCTCCATAATGTGCGGGTGTAGCAGTGGCACCTCTTACCTCTTGACATACTCTTCATACTAAAGTAAATGCATCAGTCCAGAATACACACTTGAGTGCCGAATGATACCGGCTGGAACTGAAGCGCAAACGTCACCAGCCAATCTGCACATGAGTTCCCTTCTCTGTACATGTGAAGAAACCGAACCATAAAAACTTGACCAACCCAATCCGAGACCAACTTCAGCTGGTGGCCATTATAGCTCTATCCTTCATCAAGGACTCAGTGTTCAGCTGCAAACAAGCCATCAAATCAGCCTCCGGCACTAACTGTCTAGACCCCAACTCCCAAGCCATTGATTGCCCAATATAGATCTCCCATAACCCTATAGCCTACTTTTGGCCATTCAAAAGCAGAAAATCTGACTTTAAACCCTAGGAATTACCTTAGGCAAGATATGCTGGTATCATGCCCGGCATCATCAAATGCTAGATTCACAGCTTGCATAGTCTCCCAATAAAGGACCAAAGACTCAATATTTAGAATTGTCAAGATGACGACAATCTGCAAAATTGGTGCCACCAGTTCGTGCATCAGCTGGGCCTAAGTTGGCCTTCATCCGACGCCCCAGCCGGGTGCTTTATTTGCTTTATTTTGACCAGTGACGGTTTTGGGGAATTGGTTGGGTCTACAAACAGCTCCTGTAATCAAGCTCCTAAGATCTAGTTCAGTTTTGCTATTATTAGGAAGTATGTGATTCTGTCTTTTGAATTTCAAATTTCAAACCTTGTACATAATATGTTATTTATAGACGATGAAATGTAAAGGGAAGTCATTCAAGGCTTTCAACTTTTCCACACTCGACATGGTATCAAAGCCATGGTCGATCCATGGTATCAGCCGCCTAGGGGAGGAGCTGCTCGTAGCCGCCAGCACAATCAACCCCGATTAGCACCGTTCGGTCTTTGCCCAGTCCTTACCGCAGCCACCACCGTGCTCGAGATGAAGCCCGGATGACGAAGAGGAAGATAAACAGTCAAGGTTATCCTTATTGATTGCCCTGGTGAGGGATGGGATGAATTGGGTGACACCCAGATCTGCTTCTGTTGTGCCGACTTGTTTTGGGTAGGTTCCAGCTTCTTGGATCGATTTATTGGTTTCGGATTATGGCTTTGATTTCTCATATTCTGATTCCGACGACTTTGATTTATCATATTAGAGTTATTTGATTTCTTCGATTCCCTTGATTTCTTGGTTTTGATTTCTTCAATTTCGACGATTTCCTCGCTTCTTGAATTCGACTTTCTTGGTTTTGGCTTCGGCTTCTTGGCTTCTTGAATTCGGTTTCTTGGTTTTTGCTTCGGTCTCTTGGTGCTGGCTTTGGCTCTTAATTACGGCTTCGGCTTCTCGTTTTTTAGTTCCGTCTTTATTCCAGTTTCTTGAATCATGTTCTTATTTCCCTTCCTCTTGGACGTATTCGTGATTTTGGTTTATAGGCCGCCTTACATTAGGTAGTCTCTCGGATTTCGGTTCATAAGAGGTTCCTCTTGTAGAAGCCTCTCATGGTATCAAGACCGTCAACATCTTCCAGATTTTGGTTCTTTAGATTTTGTCGTCCGTTTCTTGGGTTTTGATTCGTTTAAAATTCTTCCTCTTCCGGATTTCGATTTTGGGTTTCGGTTTCGGACTTTGTTGGCAAATTGATACATCTTTCGGAATTTGTTGGCAAATTGATGCTTTTTGATTCCCCAGCATCAATTTGAGGAGGTGTCAAATATATAGCTGTTATGAGGATTCTTCGTGAAGATCAGTTCAAAGTAACAACCAGAATTGTGGGCGCATAACCCACAGGTCAAAGGGTTTTGCTTTTCATAAGGCTTAGAGCCTTCATATTTTTCGGTTGCCTCCGACGTCGACAACATATTCATCGGCATCGGAGAGTTTTGTCCTTGATAGATCTATTTGTGAGCTTCTTCGCATCGCCTTTTGTTTTGACCTCTTACTTCGGCTCCTTGGATTCCGGTCGACCTATTGTTTCGACCTGTTGGTTCGGCTTTCTCATAAGGCTTCAACCTTCCATGTTTTTGTTTACCTTCGGTATCTATGACATGTTTAACGGCGTCGGAGGGCTCGACGTCCACAAAAAAAAAAAAAATCCAATTTGAGAGAAAAAGTTCAGATTTGTTTGTGAAGTTCTATCGCGTCGGCTTGTTCCGACTCATGTCTTGGCTCTTGGTTTCGACTTCGGCCTCTTGGTTTCGGCATCGACCTCTTGGTTTCGGCATCGGCCACTTGGCATCAACATCGGCCTCATGGTTTTTGCTTTAAGTTCTTGGTTTCTTATACGACTCTACTCCGTTATTGGCAAATTAATGCTTTTTGACTCCCCAACATCAATTTGAGGGGGGTGTCAAGATGACGACAATCTGCAAAATTGGTGCCACCGGTTCGTGCATCGGTTGGGCCTCAGTCGATCTTCATCCGGCGCACCAGCCGGCGCCAGGTGCTTTATTTGCTTTATTTTGACCAATGACAGTTTTGGGGTATTGGTTGGGTCTACAAACAGCTCCTGTAATCAAACTCCTAAGATCTAGTTCAGTTTTGCTATTATTAGGAAGTTTGTGATTCTATCTTTTGAATTTCCAATTTCAAACCTTGTGCAGGATCTATTATTTATAGATGATGAAATGTAAAGGGAAGTCATTCAAGGCTTTCAACTTTTCCACACTTGACAAGAATATCTATTTAAACAATGATACTATGCTTCGACACACATACATGACTCCATGAAGCTTAAGCAACAGACGACATGATATAAGATGACATTTGAATTTTAGAAAATCCTATATACAGAATATCAAAACAAAATTAAGGTTGCTCTACCTAAGATCAATGCTAACAAAGAAACGACAACGTATTTCAACTAGAAGTTTTTTTATTGCCATCAAGAATTTTTTTCACTTGTTCGCTAGCTCAAATGGGCCATCCTTCATGACTCCCAGAATAACCTTCAAAATGAAGAAGCAATATAATCATGCCAAGCATCTAAGCATCGTTCTAAGGTCTATGATGTTTGAGCATGCCTTCACCCGTAGCTCAGTTGGAGTGCTAGTTTCGAGTGTACACCGGTGGGGCCTCCAGTGCCTTAACTTGTGGTGGTTTTTTGGCCCAATCGTATAACCCCGTTCGTGTTGCACAAAGTCTTGGTTTCAGGGCAAGCACGCCAATGTTGGTGCTCACACTTGAGGGGGAGATTTGTTCACATTTGTGAGTTTGTGCTTCCCACGTCTCTTTCACCGTGGACAAAAACATTATATTTGAACTAATATGAGGTTCCATATTGCTAAGATGCAATGTCATAATTGCATAATGTCCCTGCTGCCAAACCACATGCTTTTGGAAATCACTTGCATCAACTAGAGGACTAGTAAGATGTGTTAACTTTTGAGGAGAACCCACAAAGAGTTTTAAAGGTTGCACCTAAAGGAGATAACTGATACCAATGAACTTGATGGTGGTTGTTCTCAGAATTGAGCAAAAAACCTAAGCCTTCAAAGTGAGGCTTATTCATATTATATATACACTGTTACAATAGGCCCATTACAATAAAGGCCCACTACAATAAAGGTTTGACATATTATAACTTTAGGCCCAAGTCCACTACACAATGCAAACTTACTAACACTCCCCCTCAAGTTGGAGCATAGATATTGATCATGCCCAACTTGTTACAAATATACTCAACTCGATTTCCAGAGAGTGGTTTAGTAAGGATGTCTCCCAGTTGCTCCCCTGTCTTTACATGGCTCAAGTGAATATCACCATTCTGTAACTTCTCTCTCACAAAATGGCAGTCAACCTCAATATGCTTCGTTCTCTCATGGAAGACTGGATTGGAGGCTATGTGAATAGCAGACTTACTGTCACACCATAACTGAGTAGGTCTTGGAGCAGGGAGCTTTAGCTCATCAAGTAGCTGTCGAATATACGTAACATCACTAGTGAGGTGAGCAAGAGCACGATACTCAGATTCGGCACTAGATCTCGCAACAACGGATTGCTTCTTACTCTTCCATGAGACAAGATTGCCACCAACGAAAACACAGTAACCACTGGTGGACTTCCGATCAGAAGGGGAGCCAGCCCAATCAGCATCACAGAATCCCTCAATAAGTCTGTGACTATGATCACTATAGAGCAAACCTCGACCAGGATGCCCCTTGATATATCGAAGAATATGGATAGCTGCCTCCCAATGAGGAACCCGAGGGTCTGACATAAACTGACTGACCACACTGACTGAGAAAGCGATATCAGGACGTGTAATAGAGAGATAGTTCAGTTTACCCACCAAGCGTCTGTACCTATCTGGATCATCCAATGCATCACCCTCTGTAGGTAAAAGCTTTGTCCCAGGAAGCATAGGAGTGTCACTCGGCTTGGCATCAAGCATGCCAGTATCTTGTAATAAGTCCAGGGCATACTTGCGTTGGGACAGGAAGATCCCACGCTTACACCGAGACACCTCAATTCCCAGAAAATACCTTAAAGACCCAAGGTCTTTAGTCTGAAACTGACTCTGGAGAAATGTCTTCAGGGAGGTGATCCCTGAACTGTCACTGCCAGTGATGACAATATTATCAACATATACCACAAGAAGGATACAACCCTCATCAGACTGCCGATAGAAAACAGAATGATCTTTTTCAGAGCGTTGTAGGCAAAACTCCAAAACCACAGAACTGAACCGCCCAAACCAAGCTCGAGGTGATTGCCGAAGTCCATATAGAGACTTCTTCAAGCGACATACATACCCACACTCCCCCTGAGCAACAAAGCCAGGAGGTTGCTCCACATACACCTCCTCATGAAGATCCCCATGAAGAAAAGCATTCTTCACATCCAGTTGATACAGGGGCCAATGGTGGGATGCAGCCAAAGAAATGAGAAGGCGGACAGAAGTCATCTTGGCTACAGGGGAGAACGTCTCAGTATAGTCAACACCATAGATCTGAGCATAGCCCTTTGCCACCAGGCGGGCCTTAAGACGAGCAACAGACCCATCAGGATTCATCTTCACCACAAATACCCACTTGCAGCCAATAGCCTTCTTCCCAGAAGGCAGAGGAACGAGATCCCAGGTCTGATTGGCTTCAAGAGCGGCCATCTCCTCAGACATGGCTTGTGTCCAAGCCGGGGAAGAAAGAGCCTCAGCTAGGGACTGAGAAACAGTAACAGAGTCCAGAGTGGAGATAAAGGCCTGCAAGGAAGAGGACACCCCTGCATATGATGGACAAGTAGAGAGAGGATATGTAGTACACATCCGTTGGCCCTTCCGAAGGGTAATGGGAACATCAAGATCTGATGAAGGAACGAGCGAGGAGTCCAAAGACGGGGACGAAGGACTGGCAAGGACACACTCAGGGGCAGCTACGGGAGGAGAATCGAACTGGACCGGAGGTAAGTCGGTATCAAATGAGACAACCCGACGCGAACGACGGGTATACACATGACGGATAGGCAGCGGAGGAGACGAAGACAGTGGAGAGGATACAGGTGGTGGAGATGAAGGAGGAGATGAGGACAGTGGAGATGGCACAAGTGGTGGAGGTGAAGGAGGAGAAGAAAGAGACGGTGGAGATAACACAGACGGACATGGGAGACGTTCATAGACCAAGGTGTCATCATCCACACACATAAACTGAGACGGACGGGGAAGGGAGGAAGGATCCACAGAGGGTGAGGAAAAGAATGGAGTGGACTCATCAAAGGAGACATCTGCAGATATACAAAACCGCCGCAAGTCAGGAGAATAACAATGATATCCCTTCTGAATACGACAGTAGCCTAGGAAAACACACCTCAAGGATTTAGGGTCAAGTTTAGTGAGAGTAGGACGGACATCCCGAACATAGTAAGTGTACCCAAAGATACGTAAAGGAAGAGGATGAATGGGGTGTAAAGAGCTGTCAGGAAAGAGGACACGAAAGGGTATTTCTCCCTGAAGAACAGAGGAAGGCATTCGATTGTTCAGGTAGGCAGCGGTTAAAACAACTTTACTTAAAACATTTTGGGTACACTCATGCGAAACATAAGTGCTCGGGTTACTTCTAGAAGATGACGATTTTTGCGTTCAGCGACACCATTTTAGGGCGGTGTATCCGGGCAGGAGGATTCATGGAGAATTCCATGAGTAGTTATAAATGTGGTAAAGGAAGAGGAGAAATACTCCCGAACATTATCACTCCTGAAGGTCCGTATGGGAATGAAAAACTGTGATTGTATCTTAGTATAGAAGGCAGTAAAGATAAAGAACAACTTAGAACGATTTTTCATTAAAAATAACCAAGTCATTCTTGAGTAATCATTTACAAATGACACAAAGTAACGAAAACTTGCCTTAGACTCTACCGGACAAGGACCCCAGACGTCGGAATGCACTAAAGCAAAAGGAGCACAGGCTCGTTTATGGACTCTAGACTGATATGAGACCCAATAATGTTTTGCAAACTGACAGGACTCACAAAAAAAGTCAGATAATGACTGAACCTCAGGACAGAGACGCTTCAGATTGGAGAGCGTCGGATGACCAAGACGACAATGAAAATCTAAGGCAGTAGTGGCTATGTTGGGAAAAGCAACAGGAGGTGACTCTGCCTCCAGCACGTAGAGTCCCCCGACATGCGTCAACCCCTACCAATAGTTTTCCTCGTTAAAGGATCCTGAAAAATACAAGAATCACTAGAGAAGATAACATGACAGCGGTGAGTTCTATTCAAGGCACTGACAGATAATAAATTAACAGATAGAGCTGGAAGATAAAGAACAGGCTGTAGGGTAAGAGTAGGAGTAAGAGTAATAAGCCCTGTTCCCTTAACAGGGATATAAGTACCATCCGCAATACGAACATCTAGATAGGAGGATATAGGTGAATAGTCATGCATCATACCTAATGATCTAGTCATGTGGTCAGAGGCTCCAGTATCAATAATCCACTGACGAGGAGATGCAGAGAGATAAGCAGTAGACTGGGCAGAGTGCACAAATGGAGCTAAAGCAGACGGTGGTGGTGTAGGAGCAGGGAGACCATCATCAGTGTGAGTAGGATCTACTCTAGAGGTAGTCACATTAGCCGACCGAGGAGCAGATGGTTGACCATGCAACTTGAAGCATCTATCCCGAGTATGGCCTGGTGCCTTGCAATAAGAGCACAAAGATCTACTATCAGTGGCAGGAGTAGTGGAAGGTTTGCTGATAACACGTGTTAAGGATATGACCGGGACGCTGACAATGAGTGCAAAAGGGGCGATCTCCCCCTCGACCACGACCTCGGCCACGGGAGCCACCCAAGCTGACAAGAGTTGTACGGTCACCACCAGAATCAGGAGAAGACCGAATAACGCGGTTGGTTCTAGAGAATGCCTCTGCCAAGGAGGTCTCGCGACTAGCTAAGATTTGAGAGCGGATAGAATCATAGGAGGGCGGTAGACCGCTAAAAAAGGATAGGATGACAAGCTGCTCACACTGCTGCTGCATCTCAATAATCTTGGCAGTGATAGGCATCAAGAGATTGAACTCCTTATAAGTCCTCGTAAAGGAGGCAAAGTACTCGCCAAGGGAAGAGTCGCCAAAGTGAAGGCGGAAGAAGGATTGCGATACATCATAAAGTCGGTTCATGTTGTTCTTGCCAAAGTACAAGAGAGTCAAATAATCTCAAATCTCGCGGACAGTAAGGCAATGAGTCACTAAATCAGCAATAGAAGGGTCCATATAGTTAAGAAGACGAGTATAGAGACGTGCATCCGCGCGAGCCCAGGTCTTAGCCATGATAGGATTCTTCTCATCACTAGGTCCTTCCTTAGTCAAATGGTCCTCTAACTCCATGCTCATAATACTAATCTCAACACGTCGACGCCATTGAAAATAATTAGCCCCACTTAAGCGATGTCAGTGAGCTTAGTGGTAGCCGGAATAAATTCAGAAGAGGTCTCCCATGGAGACACAGTCACAGAGGAGGAAGCCGCAACATCCTTGGGCTCAATTGCCATAACTCAAATAAGCAATATAGAGGATAAAACACCCCCTAATCAGAAGCAAGAAGCAAGAAGCAGTCGCAGGGCAGCATAGAAATTCATTGAGTGAAGCAAGGGACAAGCAGTCAAACGGCTCATAGCAATATCCAAGCATAGAGCAGACAAGTACCGGGTAAACAAAGAGCAATCAGCAGAATATGGGTAATGCCAGCTGGAGAACAGAGAAGTGATGAACCAGAGAAACGCAGAGAGTGAAGGAGCACACACAGGAACCACTCAGGCCTGAAACATAGAGATGACATGAAAATCACAAGGAATCATAAGAGGAAAAGGGGCCAGGAGAAGAAACGGAGCATGCTGCCCCTGGAGGTCGCCGAACGGTGGCGCGTGGCGGAGCGTGGCGCCCACGCGCAAAAGAAAGAGGAGGCGCGTGGCGGCGCGTGGTGACTCCGGCGTGACGGCGGCTTGTGAGACGAGAGGCGAGAGGAGAAGGACTACCACACTACACCATTCAATCAGTGAAAATCATAAGAGAAATCACGATGTGCATAATCCCCAAAACCCTAAACGCATGGGGCTGATGGAACCGCCACAGGCGGTGGTCGTCGGAGACGAGGGACTACTCCCCTGAGGTCGCCGGTCTCTGGGCTGAATGTTGGTGGCGGCAGCTTGGGCAGTAGAACAGTGGTGGTGGTTGTTTCTAGCGAAGGCAGTGGGAGAAGAACAGTGAGGGTTGGGTGTTTAACGGTTGGGTGTTTGACGGTAGACCAGATGGCTAGAGTTTGATGTAGATGGCTCTGATACCATGTAGAATAAAATGAGTGGAAAGCTTAGCCTCCAAAGTGAGGCTATTCTTGTTATATATATCATTACAATAAGCCCACTACAATGTAAG
>JAOWBR010185618.1:0-10428 GCA_028571145.1 Dionaea muscipula | reverse complement strand
CAGCCCCACACGGCCGAACAGTCGCCATAGCACCACCTATAACCGCCATAGCGCCGCCCTAATCGAAATCAAAACCCCTAATCGAAATCAAAACCCTAAACCCCCAAACATCAATCCAACATAAAATAAAGCCAAATCAAACTCAAAATCCATAGATCGGGCAACTATGAAGTGAATCGAAGCTTTACCTCACTCGAATCAAGCCCTAATCACCGGATCTCGTAGGTTTTTTCCTCTCCTCAACGATCGCCTCTTCGTCGTCCTCTTCGAAGCTCTGTTTGTTTGGTTTTTTTTTTTTTTTTTTGCTCCAAATGACGAGCTGCCATTTTTTTTTTTTTTTTTGCCTCAAACACGGCAAACGGTAGTATACTGTCGTTTCTGTTTCCTAAAAACGATAGTATACCGTTAGGGGCAAAAATGACAAAAAAAAAGAAGCCACTAGGGTGTGCGTAAAGTAAAGGAAAAAAAAGAAGGGAACTACTTCAGGCACACCCTCTGACATGGGTATGCCTCGATTTATTCTTTTTTTTTTTTTTTTTGCTTTTTCATCAAACGGTAGTATACTACCGTTTTTTTTTTGAAATAAAACGGTAATATACTACCGTATCATCTAAAAAAAAATTTAAAAAAATCAAAAACAATAGTATACTACTGTTTTATCTCAACAAAAACGGTAGTATACTACCGTTTTATCTCAACAAAAACGGTAATATACTACCGTATCACACAAAAATTATAAAAAAATCGAGGCACACCCAAGGGGTGTTCCTAAAGTAATCAGCAAAAAGAATCAATGCTCCTGTTCCAGATTATCCTAGTTACTTTAGGCACACCCCATCGTGGGGTGTGCCTAACACCTATTTTTTTTTCAGCATTTTAACCTTTCGGTAATATACTACCGTTTTATGACCCTTAAAACGATAGTATACTACCGTTTCTTGTCTTCCCTGCCAAAAAAGAGACAGAAGGATAGTATACTACCGATCTATCATTTTTTACCCATAATCGAGACTCACACCCTGATAGCAAGCGTCGTCGAGTGTGCTATATTTAATAATTATAATTTAACACGTACCTACTGCTAATAGAAGTTAGTGGTGAGCACGAGGTCGATCCGTAGGGACGTTGTAAATTCTCGCGGTTAAATTAAATAATTGCTCCTAAAAAGGGATATATCGAATAAGAATTCGATTGGGATAAAATAATAAATAAAAATGCAATAAAATAGATGGCAGGTGTCGTCGCGCGAGGCGACGACTCGACCAAAGGCAGCTGCAACAATAAGCGTGCAGGTGGAGCTTGTCACGGCTATGGTTGTCAATCACGATCGTGACTCTTGGTGAAGATCACGGTCGTGACTGGGGTGTCACGGCCGTGTCTGGGCAAATTTCCCTCGGGGCTGCGCGAACTCAAAACTGAGTCGCGCGAGATTAATAATTTATGCGCGTGGTTCGCTCTCAATTATGTGCAATTTATTTAGGGATTTGATTGTTGATTAATTGTTTGGTTCGATTAATTAATTTTTGTCACAAAATAAATTAACCTAGCCGCTTGTCACCGGACGGCGAAACAAATCAAACAACAATTTAATAGCCTACGCAGATTCCTAATCGCAAATTAATTATTCGGTTCAATTAAACACTTGTGTCACTCAAGTAATTAATCTAGCCGCGTGTCACTACGACAAGAATAAATTAAATCCGTGAAAAGAAATAATAACGCAGGTTCAGTTTAATGCTAAATCAAACCCTTCGACAGGCTAATCATCAATCCTACGTCTAGGTTTACATATACAATCATTAGCTATCATAAAAATATAAACTTTAATAATCGAGCCTAAATTTTATATACCAGACGATCGGATCCGGTTGAAACACGCCTCTCTGGTATATCTGGAACGTCGAGGATGGAAGGATGAATGCTGTCGAGTCTGCCGCCGTGCTCCCGAAGTTGAAATTACCTTCAAGATCTCTTGATGTGCTGCTACTGTTCGCTGGGAGTCCGCCGCGGAAGCCTTTAGAATTGGTCGATTTATGCTAGCCGCTAAGGATTTTTTCAATTCTGCCCTGGCCGCCTCCCACTGATGATTTCAATTTGATGCACAGGCGCTCCCCTCTCCAATTGCCTAGCCGCTGGTCTCTTTAATATTAGGGAATTAGAATCCCTCATGGGCTTCCAATTGGTATCTGCCACACAAGGCCCATCTCTACACTTATCAGCCACTTGATTCTTTTGTTAATCATATTATACTCAAAGTTGCTGTGAAACAATTCCAGCACGTCAATTCATTTTATCCAATTGTATATTTAATCACTTTCTTCACTTTTGAATTTCATCAAAGCAGCCCATCATGTGACATCAGCCGTGCGGCGCGATTTAATTACCGTGTGTTTTAATATCTGCAATTAAATATAAAACACGGGTAAACTCGAATAATAAATAATAATAATAATAATAATAATAAATACTAAATAATTTAACATGTTAACCCGAGTATTTTTATCATTAAACATATAAAATAAAAATAATCATTGACGCTCTTGACACGTGGTCAACCTGTAAATTCATTAAAATTAATATAAAAATTACGTAACACAGGTTTGCACATCATAAATAAAATATGCTATAAATCTATGTGCTTAGGACCACGAAGGATGTAATTTAGCATAAATTAGTGATGCGATGCGCGCACTTTCTACGCGTCATCACACCCCCCAACTTAAACCTTGCTAGTCCCTTAGCAAGCTAGCATGAAAAGAATGAAAAACTAAGCTGCGTAACTACCCCTACACGTTCCAAGTTCACCCTGTCAAAACTCTCAAACAGAAAATGACTAACAATTAGTCAGACAGGAACAACCATAGCGTGTGTGTGCATCCAAGTTATCCATCGTACCACAAGGCCAGACATGCATAAACCAGAAATAAATTTAACACAAGGGCTAGCTCTAAAACTCACAGGGATGTGTATAAATAAATTCAGGAAGTCACTCACAAAGCTAGTCAAAGCAAAGCACTCAAGAAAAATTAAAGCAATCCTAAACTGCAGACCAGTAAAAATTGCATCAGTGATAGAATTCAATACTAGGGATTACAACCACTCTTACCACTAACCCGCTTAAGATCAAAATTACCAATTTTAAGGGAAGTGGGAAAAAATGTGGGAAAAGGAGTCAGACCAGAGAGAAATAAAAGTTGAAGAAAAGGGAATCAAACTAACTGCAAGAGAAGGTAAATTGATCAGGAATACAATTCTATACAGCTAATGGACAAAAATAATTCTTTCTTTTTCTTCCTAATCCTTCTTTCTCATTTCCACTTGTGTTTTTTTTTCATGCCATGCTTTTTCATCAAAAATTTTCAACATTTATTTTTCTTTCTTTTTTCAAACGTGATGAATTTTTATCTTTTCTTTTCGCTTCCTGCGTCTTGATTTTTTTTTTCTCTCTCATTTTTTCATTCATCTTTTTCTATTTTTTTTTTCACGTCACCCCTTCCATTTATTTTACCAACATACCAACAAAACATACCCGAAATACCTAGAGAAAAAATCAACAGGCAAAAACTCTAAGGCGCAAAATGTAGGATATTTTGAAGGAGGAAAAATTGTGTTTAATTCAGGCTCAATAGGGATGCAATTGAGATGAATAAAAATTAATTCTAAAGGCTTAAATTAATCAAGAATTATTGGTAAATTCGTCATATCTTAAACAGCAGTCAAACTCACACAAACCAAGTCCCTAAAATTCCAAAATTCATTTCACTAATGCAATAAAAACCACTACAGTTTCCTAATTTATGTGACTCTCATCTTTCTCACTCAGAAAAAGAAACTTGTGCCAAATATATTCCTAACTATGCATGCCACATCATCTTCTTACCACTTAGCTTGGACAGTGCACAAATATTTGCCATGGAAGTTCAAGCCTAACTAGCTTAAGCTAATCAAATTCTTAGAGAATGTATGACAGGAAAACCGTACTTGTGTAAGAAAAGTCTATGCAGCATCGCAAATTCATCAATCATGCTAACTAACTAGAAATTAACAAAGTAAATGCATTAAAGCGCATGCTAAAATTTAAAAATAAGGCGAAAAAGTTAAAGCGTAGTCCACTCCCCCCAACTAATTCTCGAAAAGTTCCTTGAGAGAGTGGAAAAATATTACCTGAAAGCTGCGTAGAGTCTACGATCCATGCAAGCTAACCTAAAAAAGAAAACAAAAACTGCAGCAGAAGGGAGAAAAAAAACAAATAGAAAAAGGATAGAACTGTCTTAGCTACTCAAACCACTGGCTAGGCCCTCCCACATTTCTCTAACGGTGATATCCCTACCTCCCCAAAGTGCATTGGGATAGCAGGAGCGTTCTCCACTACTCCAGAGGACACCTCTACAGTAGCAGCAACCATGCCATAGGTAAATATTACAAGAAGGTAAGCGGATATCACACACCTAATTTGCTTACCGGCATCCCAGTTGGAACCAAAATGAGGGAAACAGCAAAAAGTCCTAAGCCACCATCAAGTTAGCTAGATGACTCTGACAACTATAAGAAGAGAAATGTCTTTGAAAAATTTGATCATCTGCAAGATCATTCGGCGTCTCTCCAACGTTGCTATCCTTACCACCCGAAGTGCAATGGGTGAACAGGAACGACCTCTGCTAACTCCAAAGAAAACCTCTGAAGTAACAGTAACATAATTGCTGGCAATTGTGACAAGCGGAGAGGTGAAATTCGTAAACACGAAATTCCGCGGAAGTAACCGAAAAGATTTATCAATTAACGTTTCGGCTTCCTTATACCCCCAACTTGCCTACCGGCAAGAATTTTAAAACCACATAATGGAGTAAGGCTCCGAAATTTCAGACACACAATTAAATTTCTAGGATGACACAACAAAACTAAACTCTAAGAAAGGAAAGTGCATATTTACAAGGAAAAATAATCCTGCTTCATCAAATCATTTCCCCTTGGGAGGCTGGGCAGGGGCGCCCGTCCTCCCTCCTGTTCAGCGTACTTAACAGTTGCCCGACCTGCGTCTCCAGTTTTGCAATCGCTTGCGTGTTAACGCTAACTTGCTGCTGGGTTTCAGTCAAGCTTGCCAGCATCTTTGTTTGTTCAGCCAATGATATTAGCATCATCGCCTAAAATGGTGTAGGCATTCGTTGCATAAGCGATGATTGTGAGGTTTGAGGAACGTTGGCTGGTTGCGGCTGTGGTGGTGGAGGTTGCCGCCAAGAAAGAGCTGTATGCTATGGGTAATACCTGTGAGCAGCGTTGATTTGTTCGGGGTCAGGTGGAAGTGGCTGGGTTGACGGACAAACCGTTTAATGGTGTGTTGCGCTACCGCAGGTAACATAGGCTTCATGTAACACCGGAAACCTGGATGCTACCGGTGATAACCCGTAGGGTGAGCCACGGGTCATTGAAGCTAAAAAATCGAATCAATAAACTAGAATGGATCAAAATCAATAAAAGATAGCCATGCAGAAGCATCAAATATATAAAATACTACTACAAGTCCCTCGTTTGGAAACCAACATCCAAAATAAATTCATCATGTCTCATACAAATCAAAGTATCTCAAAAAACCTCATGCAGCGGAAAGATAAATAAATCCTAATAAGGTCACACTGCTTCCCGCTGCATCCTGCTATCAAATCAAAGGCTACCTGTTAAAATAAATAGGTTTAATATCCGTCAGCTAGCGATAGTTGGTGAGATGAAATACTGACGAAAGGTAAATGACAAAAACCAAAACATACATAGTCATGACTTATATGGGTAAAAGAGAGTGCTAGGTGACAAATTAAATCCAACGGAAAGATAGATTTTCCACAAAGCTAGACAAGGTGATAATGGAAGAAAGATTGCCATAAAAATATTCACAAAACAACAGGGATCCCAACACCCAACTAAACGAGCATATCGGTATGGCTCCGCGAACATGCAACGTCAAGAGAGACCGTCTTAGTCCTTCCGTCGCACAAGGAAGAACGTGAAGACGTTGTGGCACCCGAAGGTGGCCTTGGTTTCTCAAAAGCATAAGAACTAGAGAGAAGCACTCCAAGGACTTGAATAAAATCTATATTACGAGTCCAAAACAAATCCACCAAGGCTATACGAGCCTAAACCAAAATATGAATAAAAGCCAACATGACCCAACGGTCGAAAATATCAAGACATCAATAGTTTAAAATGATTCAATATATAGTACTCTACTGCCTAAAATTACCATAGGTACAAAACGGATGGAAAAATGGGTAAAACATGCATAACATAATGTACCAACATCTGTATATTAACTCACCTGATCAAATGGCTCAACAATCACCAAGAATGCTCAACCAAGTACCAACCAATCAACAACGGTCCCTGATACAAAATCATGGACAAAAGTCTCAAAATACAATCATCGACCTGAAACAAGTCAAAGAACACTCTAACAACCTCAATAAACACCTTAAAGATCTCCAAGGATGGGTCTAGGGCTGTCCCCCGACCCTCCGAACCAAACTCTAAAAGATCAGAAAACAAAAGGATCAAAGTCTCCAAATAGAGCAAACCGGTCGACCGGAGTCAGGCAAAACCGGTCGACCGCCCCTCAACTGGCCTGTCTGTCTCAAACAGACAGAGCGATGCAAAATAAGTCGGTCGACCGTTTTCATAGACATCGGTCGACCGATTTGGCCTGGGACAGAAATCTCAAAAATCCAGTAAACACGATCCAATACATATCTTAAACAAACTCGAACCAAACCTCTCCAAAACACTTCCAACCAAACACAAAGCATGAAATGATGTAAATCAAGTCTCCCAAACACTTCATTCTCATGCCACACTCAAAATCACTATCACCAAAACCAAATCAAGGAAAAACCACCTAAAACCAAAACATCAACCAAGAATCTCATGAAAACTAATCTTAAACTCAACATCAACACATCACACAAGTGTCAAATGACTCTCCCAACCATGCTAGGCTATCACACATCCATGAATACAACCCAAACTCAACTTCACTTCATGAAAAATCCACTAAACTCATGAAAACAATGGAAATCCATAAACTTAACCAAGAGATTACCTTTAAACAAGAAGGTGGATGAACTCTAAGGATCCTAAAGGTCACCAAGAAAGTCTCCAAGCTAGCTCCAAGCCAAAATCAAGCTCAACCCAAAGGAAGAGTGAAAACCTCCAAGAATCTCCAAGAAATCACCTTGTTCTTCTTCCTCCTCTCTTCTTCCTTCTTCTTCTCTTCTTCCCTAGCTTTCTCTTGCTCTTTCTCTTCTTCTTATTCTCGGTCAAGGCAGACAAAGGGATAGGGGAAAAAGCCTCAACCAATCACAAGCACACACACACTATAACCACAAGTACACTCCTCCCCCTCCTCATTAAATGCTTTGGTTAACAAGTCAACATAAGGGGCTATCAACTAATCCACAAATCACGCGTGCACACTAATCCAAAACGCCTCAAACTCACGACCAAAAATCATGAAATTAAATCACGGTCTTAATGAACCTAAAATCAAAATAACAAAAAGCCGTTAAATTACGACTCGTCAAATCCCGAAAAATCGGAAAAATCCAAACACGTCAATATGGTACTTGTTGGTCTCGTCTCATCATCTCGGTCATGCCGGTATGTTCAAAATGGTCGTACGATATGCGATGCAAAAAGTAACAAAATAGCTACGTAAAACCCGAGAACACTATTTACGAAAACACTATTCACCGAAAAACTTAAATTCTCTAAAATGATATAAATGACATAAACAAGCATAATTCAATATTAAAATGGATATAAAAGTGCGGGATATAACACTAAGTCATCAAGAATCAGAATCCCAAGTCTCAACGGTACTATTCGAAATCACATCCTCTCGAACAACTCGCTCCTCGAAATCTCCTATCCAGATTCCCAAAATCTCAAGGGACTACGACTAGCAAATCAAATCTTCTCGATCCATCAAGAACACAAAACCACCACAAGTGATCAATGCACAATCATCAATGTGAAAGTCACACATCCCAAAAGAACCACTAACGAAACAACCATCAATCATCCGAGTCATACCACGAATCAAAATCGACCGTGAAAACTCAACACATTATCCCAAAACTGAAAGAAAAGAACTCATACTCCAACCAAAACGAACACGAATCCTCAAGAATCAACGTGCATCAAATGTGGCAGTCCAACCCCATCAACAAAGTCACGGATTAACGTCCAACAGCCCAAAAATCATCAATCAAAACCACAAAACCCAAAGGGTTCTAAATCCACGACCTCAAGCACTCCAATCGAAAGGAATGGCAACCAAGAAAATCTCAAGAGTAAACCACAACACTAATCCCACATGCGATCGACCCACCAAGAGTCATCACCAACCAAAGATCAACCGAAGACCAAACAAGGTAAATTTACCTCGAACCAAACATCCAAAGAATCCTGCCAACTCAGGAACTACCAATCCTAGACACGGATCATCATCCTCGTCCCCCAAAGGACCAAGGAAAAGAACTCATCACAAAACTATCTCTCCAAGGAGATCAACTACATCACTTGGCGGAAACGGTCAACCAGGATCAAAAATCCCCATCAAGAAATCTCCCTACACATGTCCGACTCACACATCACCAAAACACCACTACAGCGAAAACGGTCAACCAGGATCGAAAACTCTGAGCAATCATCATCACAGCAGAGCAAGAACTCCCCATGATGAAACATCAACTCAAGGGGCTCTTCATCAAACGCATATCACCTAATCCAAATCATCGATCATGGTGCCTTATGGGAAGGCATCAAAACATCCACATACTCACAAAGATTAGAATGTCCTCAATCTTGGTCTACAACCCCAACTCAGCATCGGTCACAAGGCAAGAAATCCAACACCACCTTCCTCCACCACGTCAAAAGTAATCCAAAAGGAAGCCTGACACATAGAAGACTTTGGCCTAACGTCCACAACTCAACTACTGATCCATCGATGATGTTGAACAACAATCTCCTCAAAACACAAGCTAAATGGTCACAATGTCGAACTAACCAGCTATAAAATCACGTATGTCCAAGCAAATCAACCTATTATCATCAACACACTACACGTCTCAGCATCACATCCCCAAATCAATCAGTCACACTCAATGGTGGAACTCAACTCTCAATCAACAAGGAAAAACCCAAGTCCTCACCAACAGTCAAAAACTCTCTAATCCAAGCAAAAGGATCGCTAATCAAACAGGCATCTCAAAAGTTCACTCAGGCAAACTGTCCCTCAAAATCATCCTGCTACCGAACGTCCAAATCTCTCTCCACAAATCAGGATTTCATCCCAGAGGAAATCCAAGAGTCAAGTGTTAAACTAATCCAGCTCTACGTCTAATAGAAGTCTTCACAAGATATCTACAACTCAAACCACAACACAGAAATCTCCAGTCTCCAATCCTACTGTCACATCAAAAACATCAATCGCAAGTCCATCAAACAGCACATCCTCACAAGTCCATCAAGAAGGAACTGAAATCATGCCAAAAGATGCATCTAGCTCCATAATCGATAACCCAAAACTAACACATCTCTCAAAACAACGAAACTCTCCTCAACACAGTTTAGACGGCCTAATGCCGATCTAGTCACTCCATGTCCAAAATGGCATCAAAGTCATGCATGTCCAACAATCAATACCACCGAGCCACACACGGAAGATGAAATTAACAAACATGAATCAAGGAGCTCTAACGGCACCAATCAAAGCATGCAAAACTCCAGAAGAAGCAACCAAATGTGTGGCTCCACAATCGAACAAACTCTAATGGAAACTGATGAAATGGAGAGTGTACCTTGCACCACAGCGGGTGAAGCATCAGCTTCCTCCTACGTCAAGGTGTACACCCTCCCTGGCTGCTGTCCAGATGAGGAAGCAGCTCCCTTCCCCCTCGCAGCCGTCAGCTGCACAACCTACTGGGTCGGCCTCTGGCTCGTGGAAACAGTAGCTGCACGGCGTCCCTGGCCTTGAAACTGAGACGAAGCATGGATCTGCCCTTGGGAACCCCTCTGTCCCGTGGAACTCTGCTGCCGACTACCACCCTGCCCTCCTCCAGCAGTGCATGTGGAGGCCCTATGTCCCGACCTCCCACATGAGTGGCAGATGATGGGCGTGCCGTCACATCGCACCCCATAAGAATGATGCCTCCCACAACGTCGGCAAGATCCTCTCTGACTCTGTGAAGACCTTGACTGAACACCAGAACCTCCAGACTGGGTCTGCTATGTCCCCTTCTTCCATCCTTCCTGAACTGGAAGAAGGTGTCTCCTTGAACCTCTTGGTGTCTGCACCCCTCTGAATGATCAATCCTCTCTCTACCCCGGTGGCACTCCGGACCATGTCGGTCAAAGAAACAAAACTAAGGCCCCTAATGG
>JAOWBR010185607.1:0-10429 GCA_028571145.1 Dionaea muscipula | reverse complement strand
TTTTGTAATTAATGTAATTTCTTTTATTACGTATATCCAATGCCTATATAAAGGCCTGAAGTTGTAATCAGCCGATACATATGAATGAAGAATTGAAACCCTAGTTTCCATAGTTATCTTTTTCCTTAGCTTCCTTAGTTTCCATAGCAGTAACAGTAACTTAGTCTTCCGTCGAGATTAGCTCCGGGAACTTCACTTCCACCCCCATTCTCGCACTCTTCCGTCGAGACTACTCCGGATTGAGCTCCCCTTTTCCACCCCTGTTTCACGTAACTGGGTTTTGGTAATCATTGAGACTACTCTGATTACTCGAATCCATTACAGGAAGTTATGGCCCCTCTGGATGTTATCTCATGTCAAATGAGGGCCATGAACACTGGAGATGACAAGATTAAATCTCTGAATCTCAAGTTAAAGATGATGGTCGCCATGCTTCAGTAGAGCTAGTCAGCTCCATGACGACCGTTGAGTGGATTGAGAGATTCTTAGCTCCTCTGGTTGTCATAATTTGAGGGTCATCTTTGAAGGTTATTTGAGATGAATTAGAAGTTTTGGCTCAAGGATTAACCTTTTAGAATAGTGATGACGCCAGGTCCCAACTTAGCTGCTTTTCCACCCTATACTCCAATGATGGCGTCAACTTGCCTTGATTTATCCAATCGATGTAAAACCTGATAAATAGTACAAAAGAGTCATAGATCACACCATAACAAGATAAATCAAGGGACTTAGCACATGTAAATGATACGGTAATGTAGTCATTTCACGGCTACATCAACCACCATAGGCAAATATCTTCGCATGGAGATCTCCCACGTGAAGACCTCCCATGCGGAGACCTCGTATTCATGGAGATCTTCCATGTGGTGACCTCCCACGTGGAGACCTCTCATTCACGAAGACCCCCCACACGGAGGCCCCCACTCATGAAGATCTCCCATGCGGAGACCTCCCATTCATGGAGATCTCCTAATCGAAGATCCCCCATTCATGGAGATCTCCCACGCCATGGAGGTCTCTCTCGCATGAACAATCTTACCACATGGGCCTAATCCGTAGGTCACATGAGCTCAAGTCCACAATAATATTCATGGGTATTTCGGGACATCCTAGAGGTTCCCTAGGCATGGGGGGCAGAATAATAATCTCACGCTTACCCTCATCCAACTTTATAAATAGGGCTCCAAACACTATTCATGATGTAAGTCTTCTCAGCCGAATACTCTCTGGTTCGTACACTTTTTCTTCTATCATTTGGAGTCGCACATGACTTGAGCATCGAAGGAATATTTTCGAAGTATCAACCTTGAGTCCCTAGCTGAGGGACGACACTCGAGAAGCGTCCATTTTTACTTGTGCAGGTAACAAATGGGTGGCTAAAGGGCGGCACTCAAAAAGCGTCTACGTCATCTCTATCAGAAATCGGTAATGACATATATTTTATTATTTTAAATAAGTTATAAGATGAATACTAATTTTTCTCATAATTTTAACATGTAAAATTCAGAATATGAAATTTGATACAAGTGCATATTATTATAATAGAGTAAAAAAATTGTACAAATAATACATGTAAATTTATATATTATTTAAGTAAAAATATATTTAAGAATAACACAAAGTTTAACAAAAATATAATTATATTTAAAATTTTTGACAACGTTTTTTTTTTAATTTTAGCAGTAGAGGTGACACAACTAGTATCAAACCAGGAACCCAAACTAGAATCATGATCACCAAAATAAATAATCGGACCAAATCTAAGTACTCGACCGTTTTAAATAGAGAACCGAAAAAGATTTTAAAGGCGCATCTGAAGCCTAGGTTTGAGGAATCTCCAGACGCAAGCACCGCCAGCCACCGTTGTCGCAGTCACCAATCAGTCACCGCATCATCACCCAACACCTCTCTCTCAATTTCACTCTTTTGTCTTCTCTAGATACCACTCTCCTACTTCTCTTTTTCTAATGTTTTTTCCGTCGGTTCATTTTTCTTCCTTTGTGTTCTGTTTTCTTCTCCTTGAAAGCTTCATATTCATTTTCAAACAAAGCTTGAAAATATATGAAACATGTTAATTCTCGATAGAGCAACAAGACCAACAATCCTCAGTGGTCATTGTTTTTTAAATTTTAATAAACAATTAGTTATTTTTATTTTTAATTATTATTCAATATTCATATTTATTTTTAGAATATTTTTTTTATCTAGATTTCATCCACGACCTCTATGCGTCTCGATATGCTTAAAACAATGAAACTGAACCAAGGGTTACTGAGAAGCATGCGCCATAGGCTGGCAACTCATAGAAAAACAATAACAAAATAATTCGTGATATTTCCATAAGACAACTCACATATGAATGAACAACAAATTGAAAGAAAACCACTGCAATTCTTATTAGAGAATCCAGAGCCACTTTACACTTGGCCTCGTAGCCTCAGAATTGCAGAATATCAGCAAGGCTGTTGCCATTTCTGTCCCGAAAGATGGTATTATACATAATTGATATCATCATAAGATTAGAGAAATTAACACTAACGGTGAGGAAATATATGCCTCACGGCCTGTCCAGTGAGGTAATTGCAGCGACACCACTCCTCGAGGCAATGGAATGTGAGACCGTCCAATCAACGGAGGAGCTTCACAAAGGAAGGACCTTCAACGTCGAGCGGATTCTATATGAGACGTTTAACTTATGGAATATACAAGCATTGATTTTATTTAGCTTGCCCCAAACAGTAAGGGATTTCGGAGAAATCCCCGTCAAAAAAGACAAACCCAATATAAATCAAAACAAAGGAGAATCGTATAGTTAAAGCACAGTATGTTCAGCTTCGATCATCTGGGGTTAAAAATCAGTACTTCCATCAACCAAACATACCAAATATGACCCACATTCTACACAAATCTCAATCTAAGCAAGATAATGCATATATGACCAAAAAAGAACCAATTTAAAAGAAAAATAATGAATAGCTAATCAATCTAATAAGTGGGCAAAGATGGATCAGAATTCTGGCTTGAATTCACCAAGGGAGAATTGTATAGTAAAGCACAGTATGTTCAGCTTCGATCATCTGGGGAAAAAATCATCACTTCCATCAACCAAATATGACCCACATTCTACACAAACCTCAATCTAAGCAAGAAAATGCATATGACAAAAAAGAACAAATTAAAAGAAAAATAACCAATACTTAATCAATCTAATAAGTGGGGATAGGTGGATCAGAATTCTGGCTTGAATTCTCGACAAAGGAAGAATTGTATGTTAAGCACAGTATGTTCAGCTTCGATCATCTGGGGAAAAAATCATCACTTCCATCAAACAAAAATTACCCATATTCTACACAAATCTCAATCTAAGGAAGACAAAGGATATGTCAAAAAAAGAATTGAAAGAAAAATAATGAATACTTGATCAATTTACTAAGCGGGCATAGGTGGATCAGAATTCTGGCTTGAATTCTCCACGAAGGGAGAATTGTATAGTTAAGCACAGTATGTTCAGCTTCGATCATCTGGGGAAAAAATCATCACCTCCACCACCGCCACAACAAAACTTCTGTTACCTTTCCGCTCAATGTAAATACACTTTGAATAGAAAAAAATCGACAATTAAATTGAATGAGACAATGTAGGAGCATCCGAATGCATAAACCATATGATCGAGTGAAAATGGAGAATGCCAGAATCACCAGCTACCAGTTCATTATTGGCAACGTACAGCGCTGAAAACGCTATTGAAGAGATACAAGCGCATCAGAGACTCTAATTTGTTGCCTCGATCAAAAACCGACAAAATTCAAAATTCAGTAAGCCAAAACAATCAAGGAAAAATTACATTGGCTCAGTTATTTCGATATGTTAGCATCAAATAAAGCACCAAAAGGCGAGCTTTCAGAGTTTGATGGTATATATATATAATCCGCATCACTGCCTTCAAATTACTATGATAAACAAGAGATCGAAAAAAGCAGTACAAAAACAGAAGCTGCGTGATCTGATTGAGGCCTCAGTGAACAAATTGATATCCGTCAAAGAGTGAGAAGACACTCTCAGATGGTACGGACAAATGATACAAGATCAAGCATCACTGACCTCCAAAACCACTCCGCCGCCATAAACAGAATAAAAACGAAGTGAAGCTCAACATGAAACAAAACAAAACTTGGCGGAAGAAAGTAGGGGGAGATGACCTGTGTTGGGAATATCGTGATTTTCATCGGCAGCCTTGGGGAGGCTGTTGGATGTGGTTTTGATGGAGAAGGCGAGTACTTATATAGGCGGGGAGACGGGGGATATAGAAACCCTATTTTGTTGGCCGGAAACCCTAAAATTTTCAATCTGCGAAGGAGGGAGTTGGGCTGGCTCATGTTTGCAAACTTTTGCCGGCGGCCCAGTTACCTATAGGAGATCAAATTTGGACTATTAGGAGCTTTTCAATCAATATTTGCTACTTATGCTTAATAGTTAATTCCAGATGCCCTGACCCACCTCCTTTCCTATTTTCTCTACCTCTTTCATTTGCTGGCCCCCACTCTGACCCTAGCTCTCTCAACCTCCCTCCTCCGATGGGATTCAAAAGTTTATAATGGAGTTTGAAATTATGTCTGTGCACAGTTATTTTTCATGAATGGCTGATAATTAGTGTTTTGAAATCATCGGTTTCCGTTCCGTGATTGAAGGAGTCCAAATTGCACCGTCATAGACTCATAAGATACTTCTTCATCAGTTCTAAAACCGACTGTTGTGGATCAATTTCGAGTTAGTAGACCGTTTTGGGTCAGGAATGAAACTGTTGATATTTTTATATCGGTTCTAATATTATTAACAACACACTACGGTCAGATCATCAAATGGTTGTATATTTTTTAAAAATTTTTAAGAAATGTTTTTTAAAAAAATTGGAAAAAGCTTAAAGAATACACATAGGTTTAATCATCAGACCATCGTTAATTTTCTAATTTTCAAAAAATAAAAGACATAGGGGAATACATAATGAGAGGCAAAAATCTTGATTATTATAATCTATACGATCATTCTGCAATAATCATGATTATTATCATCTATCTGATTACAAGAAAGTTGTAAAGACGAGTGCATAATGAGAGGCAAAAATGCTTATTAACAAAGCGATGATCTATGATTCTATACCATCATGACAATTCATGTGGGATTGACCCGAACCCAACACACGATATGATCTATTCGTGTCGGCTTCGACAAGACATGAAATGTGATCCCTAGGTCGTGTTGGACTTGAGAACGGTGGCACGAACATTGGCACAAGCACAACACGAAAAAAGCCCAACACTTACACGGCCCACAACCCATTGTACGTGTGCTCAGACTTGGTGTTACAAGTTATAATAACTATTTTTTTTACGAGAATAATGATGATGAGAATTGAATTACCATCATCAAAGTATAACGGGTAGGGAGGACTTTGTTATTTGACTCCTAATGTAGAGGAACTGTTGGAAGGATGTTTTCGTTTTTCTTCCACATTTTTTGAGGCAATTACGCAAACATCATAATATTATATTCAAATTTTATGGTTTTTCACGAGAATCTTAACGAATCTAATATTGATATAGTTTTAGACACGTTTCAATACGGTTATTTTATCAACTGAATAGAAACCCATTATCGCACATTCAACAATGTTAATCTAAAACTATATCAATATTAAATTCGTTATAATCCTCCATACAAACCATAAAATTTGACTATAAAATTATGATATTTGGATAATTACACCAAAAGGTGGTAAGGAAAAACCAAAATGGCCTTCCAACGTTCCCTCTGCATTGAGCCGTTCAAAGCCGAATAACAAAGTCCGTAGAGAAGAGGATGACCGTTGTCACTTTTTGCGTTTATTTTTAAATTTATTTTTTTTAAAAATTCTAATTGTATTTTTATGACACTAAAAAATGCTGGTTTTTAGATATTTTTGAAAATTTAAAAAAAAAAAAACCTAACAGTTTTTAACTTCATAAGAATAAAATTTGAAATTATAGAGAATAAAATTTACAAATAAGAGTAAAAAGTGACGGACACAACTGCAGCCATGTCTGTGCTGGGCCTTACCTTTGGAAAATCGGACACAACACGACAGTGACGACACTATTTACCGTTGGGCACGACATAAGCATAGCACATACACAATTTAAATATGATTTTTCAACACTGCACGACTCGATCGCTATCACTATCAATACCAATGATATCTTTAGCATGAAGAAGGATCGTATGATGAACGAAAGTTAAAAAACTATTTCACACATTGCAGAAACAATGCATCTTTTTTTAGTGGAAATGACATAATAGAGGACATTTAAGAACATTCAAAATCAAGTTTACTCTAGTCCTGTAGTGCAGCTGTGCAGCCACTTTAATGAAAGCAAACTTCATATAATCAATTCCAGTTATTTAGCAGGATGGCATGTAGGGAACCTATACCCTGTGAAAGAATTGTAATACACAAGTTCAACCATGAAACTAAAGGTAACTCATGTGGGTACATTCACATACTGATGCAGGAGGATCTAAGATTTCGACCGTGTAAAACTTTGAGGAGCCACATCTTTTGCTCCAGTCGTCGTCTCGAAGCCCATAATATGTTTTGAGAATCTCCACGACAACGCGGTCAAGGCTGCCTAGGAAATGAGCATACGGGATCAATTTCCCTTTCAAAACTCAATTTTTAGTTTTTAGTCTTTATTTTCTAAAGGGTAAGTTTTATGTAAAGCTATGCCTTTTTCATTTGGATTGTATCCATTGTAAGAGTAGTGTTTATGTGTCGGTAAACTCCTATTTAAATGCTTGTAATCTGAAACATGAAGGCGGATTTGAAGTTTGATGAAATATATTGAAATTCAAAGAAACACATGGTTTCTTTTGTTTGGTTTTGCAAATACACTGCGCCACTTTGATATCAGAGCCTCATCTCCTTCCCAATGCACCCCAGAATGGTTTGTGGTGGTCGAGGTGGTCGTGGTAGTCGAGGACAGCACTCGGCAGATGGATCACAGCCCCATGAGTGTGATGTCCGGGAGGTATTGATCGAGGATTTGCAGCGGCAGGTTACAGAACTTACCTTGCGTCTGGAGGAGCGAGAATCCATGAATCGTACGATCTCGGATCATGGAACAAACACTACTTTCTTCAACCCTTACTATAATAGCGCTCAACCCAAAGAATACCGCGGGGGGATACACAAATTAGAGATCTTGGGTTTAAGGTTGATTTGCTAGATTTCTCTGGTTCCCTATAACCCAAAAATTTCATTGACTGGCTCAATGAAGTGGAACGTATTTTTGAATACAAAGAAGTTCTAGAAAGAATAAAGGTGAAGTTGGTGGCTATTGCCTTGAAGGAAAGGGCGGCTGCCTGGTGGGAAAAGATACGACGATCCAGAGAAAAGCAAGGCGAGGCCAAAATCGTAGACTGGGCTAAAATGAAGAAGAAACTGAGAAGTCATTTCCTTCCTTTCGGATACATGCAGACCCTTTTTCAATGTCTACACCAGTTAAAGTAAGGCCCAGAATCGTCGATGAATATACCGAAGAATTCTACCAATTGATAGCTCGGAATGATTTGTCTGAAACGGAAGAGCAACTAGTGGCGCGATATCTGAGTGGTTTGCGACAATCAATACAAGATGTCTTCAGCCTTCACTCCGTTTGGTCTGTATCGGAGGCTTATCAGCGAGCCCTCACCGTGGAGAAGCAACAGAACAGGAAGCTGGTAATTAACCCTCGTCCGGTACGATCTCAAGATACCCGCCCTGGAGAACAGCGGACCACTAGTCAACGAACACCAAGTTAGAATGCTCCTGCTCTTCGTAGCGGTAAGGGTTATCGTTGTGGTGAGCCGGGTCATAGAGCAAATGAGTGCCGGAAGCCCGCCAGCAACCTGGGCAAAATCTGTTAATTGAAGAGAAAGAAACTAATGATGGTGAAAATGAAGATAACAAGGAGCCAACATTTAATCTTTATGAGGATGATGACATATTGTACGGTGATGGTCAGGCAACTCTAGTTATACGGAAGGATCTGCTAACACCGAAGGAAGAATCAGAAGAGGGTTGGTTGCAGACCAATATTTTTCACACCACCTGTACCATAGCAAGGAAAGTTATGATTATTGATAGCGGTAGTTGTGAAAATGTGGTGTCTAGGGAGATTGTCCAGAAGCTAGCATTGAAGACGGATCGGCATCTCCAACCATACAAACTATCCTGGCTAAATAAGGATAATGAAGTAACCGTTGATAATCAGTGTTTTGTGTCATTCTCTGATGAAAAAAAATACTTCAATGAAGTGTGGTGTGATGTAGTTGCCATGGATGCCTGCGATATATTATTAGGGAGACCTTGGCAATTTGATCGTAGTGTAATTCACAACGGTCAAAAGAATACATACTCCCTTAATTTTAAAGGGAAGAAAGTTACATTGGCACCTCTTTGGGACGAAACAGATCCCGCCCCAGTGATCGGTAGAAGTACATATCTGTCAGTATCAGGATTTTTGAATGAGATTAAGAATGAGAATATAATTTTTGTCTTGCTTCCTTGTGAGAAAAAAGAAACTATTGCAGAAATTGAATATCCAGAAGACGTTCAACAACTTCTATCCGAGTTTGATGATTTAATGCCCGAAGGCCTCCTGTCCGGATTACCGCCTATGAGGAGTATACAGTACCAGATTGACTTGATCCCTGGGTCGAGTTTACCTAACAAGCCAACCTACAACCCAAGTCCCAAAGAAGCAACCGAATTACAGCGACAGGTGACAGAGTTGTTGGACAAAGGCTATATTCGCGAGAGTATGAGCCCTTTTGTGGTTCTGGCCTTACTCGTGCCAAAGAAGGGTGGTTCTTGGTGCATGTGTGTTGACAGCCGCGCCATTAACAAAATAACAGTGAAAACACAGGTTCCCATTCCCCGCTTGGACGATATGCTGGATCAGTTAGTAGGCTCTAAGGTCTTCTCAAAAATCGATCTTAAGAGCGGATATCACCAGATTCGTATCAAGTTTGGCGATGAGTGGAAGACGGCTTTCAAAACACACCGTGGGCTATACGAATAGATGGTCATGCCCTTTGGGTTGTCTAACGCACCCAGTACCTTCATGAGATTCATGCATCAAGTTTTAAAGCCTTTTATGGGAAAGTATGTTGTGGTTTATTTCAATGATATCCTGGTTTTCAATCAGTCATGGGAGTTGCACTTAGATCATCTACGTTCTATTTTTTATATGTTAAGATATGAGCATTTATTTATGAACAAGAAGAAGTGTTCCTTCTTTGTTACCTCTGTCACTTTTCTTGGATTTGTTGTGTCGATAGTAGGAGTGCATGCCAATCCATCAAAGGTCACAGCGATCCTAGAATGGCCCACTCCAAGGACTCTACACGAAATTAGGAGTTTTCATGGACTTACATCTTTTTACCGTAGGTTCATCCAAAACTTCAGCTCCTTAATTGCGCCTATCACTAAATGTCGCTAAGGCCAACATTTCCGCTGGACCGAGGAAGCAGAGACCAATTTCCAGTTAGTCACGAAGAAGATGACCGAGGCCCTGGTATTATCACTCCCTGATTTTAATAAAGTATTTGAAGTAAATTGTGATGTATCAGGTATGAGCATAAGAGGTGTGCTTACTCAAGATGGACGACCGATTGCCTTTTTCAGTGAAAAATTGTCAAGACCAAGAATGAGGCACCCAACATACGACCTGAAATTTTATGCTATCATCCAAACCTTGAAACATTGGAGGCATTACCTAGTGCAGCGGGAGTTTATCTTGCTTATAGACCATGAGGTCTTGAAACACATCAATGGTCAGCATATATTGAGTAGACAACATGCCAAGTGGGTCGCTTACTTATAGGAGTTCACTTTCACCATCAAGCACTAAGCAGGTAGCCTTAATCTAATAGCCAATGCCCTCAGTCACCGAGCCATGTTACTTATTACTATGTATTCATGTGTTACTGGGTTTGAAACTTTTTCTAACTTATATGCAACTGATTCCTCTTTCGGAGAGATATATCAGGAGGTCCTTGGTGGTATGCGTTCTGACTTTATTTTACAAGATGGATATTTATTTCATGGGTTAAGATTGTAAATCCCAGATTTCTCTTTCCGACAACAGAATATTTGTGAGCTGCACAATGAAGGTCATTTTGGTCGTGATAAGACTCTAGCGCTTGTGTTAGCTGATTTCTAACGGCCTAAGTTGACCCGGGATGTGAGTCATTTTGTTAATCATTGTTTGATATGTCAGTGATCCAAATGAGTCCTCACCAACGCGGGTTTTTACAACCTGTTACCAGTCCCTGATGGTCCTTGGTATGATGTCAACATGGATTTCGTGCTAGGACTCCCTCGTAATTAACGTAGAGTAGATTCCATTTTTGT
>JAOWBR010185585.1:0-10430 GCA_028571145.1 Dionaea muscipula | reverse complement strand
AACTTCAGTCTTTCGCAATGGATATTCTATGTGCAAAGCCCAAGTTAGATCCTTGCTGGAGGATGATGATGAGCTTATACCTGAGCTAGAAGGACTGAAACCAAAAGCAGGCGTGGAGTTCAAAAAGGAAGTTATTCCAAAAATTATGAAGGGTCCGAAGATTTTGAGGCAGATCCCATGAAATTTATTTTGGAATGGAGAAAAGAACCTGAGATTCCGATTGTTGCTACTCCACTCACAACACTTCCTCCAACTTCTACGTCTCAAACTTCTTTACCAGCGTCTGAATCAAACGTGCCTTTCCAAGATCCAACTACCAATCCTCTTTCTTCCTCCGAACAGAATATCCCCCCACCCAAACCTGAAAATGTAAGTAATGATAAAGTGGTGTGAAAACATTTGGTTATACAACTATTCGGTTGAATAGTTGTTTATGTATTAATGAATGTTTTCTTCTTTGAATGCACGTGTCTTCCTTTTTCCCTCTTAAATGATTCATTTTACGTCTTAGATGTGTTCTCAATCGTAATTTATTTTATACAGATTACGAATGAACTCAAACGTGAAATTACCAGCCTCACACAAAAGATTGATGACCTGAGAATGAATCGTCAACTTATGAAGATTGTAATTAATAATCTCAAACTGTCATGTTATAAGATGGAATAAAAAAGGGATGACCTTAAAATTGAGAACAACTTACTGTCCATAAGGTCAATGAGATTTCAGAGACTATTGTGAATGTTCGAGAAAGAAGAAGATGGGGTGAGGCAGAGCTTAGAGCTTCCTTAGAGAACACCCAAACTCAGTGCTCCGAAAAAGTCCATGAAGTGTTTGATTTGAAGAGTGAATTGTTAGTATCAAGTCTGCGTTTAGAACAAGCAGACGTGATAATTAAAGATCTTCAATGTCTGTTGAAGGATAATGAATGTGAGATTCAATCAGTGATGGATTTCAAGGATGAACTGTATGATTCTCAGCTATGTCTGACGGAAGCAGATGTTATCATTGAATCCCTCCGTCATGAGATGATTATTCTAGAAGATGAATGGAAGGCCAGGGTAGATTCCTTATGGTGGCAAATTGAAAATTTGGAAAAGGATAGAACTACCGTGGTCTTATCTTCTTCCTCAGATGATGATATGGGAGGTGATAATTTTGTGGAGAATCCTATGACTGCTCTTGTGATCTACGTTCCTCCTCCTACGTTTGAAAATACTACCATGCCTACGTCTCCTATACTTAGGAATCATGTAAAAGATATGGAGTCTGTGGGTGAGATAGGGGTGCATCCAAGTCAAGTTATGCCTCCTATAGATCAGAATAATGTAATAGAAAATAAGAGTGAGTCAGAAGATTCTGACTCATTATTTGATTTTGACTGGGACGAATATAATCATTATTTGAGTGGTTAATTTTCTATCTCACTCTTCCCTTTTCGTTTGCCTTTAATCTATTATGCTACGTCTGAATCATGAAGGGATGACGAATCATGATTAACTTAAGCATCTCTAACTGCAAAAGAAAAGAAAAAGAAAGATGTCAGACGTAGAGAGGAATAAATCAAACGTAAACAAAGAAAGACTGAATAAATTAAAAAGAATAATTAAATAACTAATTGAAACAAATGGATCACTTTGAAGGTTCATACTGAAGGTCAACATCCTCTATCAGACCAGACGGTGCTCCATCAAAGAAAGGTTTGAGTCTATGCCCATTTACCCGAAACTTGTCCCTAGAATTTTGGAGACGTTGAATCTCAAACTATCCAGACGGGTTGGCCTCTGCTATAACATAGGGCCCAAGCCATCTAGATCTAAGTTTCCAAGGAAAAAGTTTCAGACGTGAATGGAATAACAATACTTTTTGCCCAACACTAAAAGTACGTCTAGAAATCATTTTATCATGAAAAGCTTTGGTTTTCTCTTTGTAGATTGCAGAGTTAGTGTAGGATTTATTTCTATTTTCCTCCACTCTTGAAGTTGGAGTTTTCTTTCCTTCCCAGCCTCATCATAACTAAGATTGCACTCACGTATGGCACAATAGGCTTTATGCTCAATTTCAACAAGAAGGTGACAAGCCTTACCAAAGAGAAGCCTAAAGGGAGACATACCGAGTGGTGTTTTATAGGCAAAGAGCATCGTCTAATTTGGTACTCTAATCCTTCCTCGATGTATTAACAGTTTTCATCAAAATATTTTTAATCTCACGATTGGAGACCTCTGCTAACTCATTAGTCTGTGGGTGATACGCAGTAGACGTGCAATGGTGCACATGATACTACCTAAGTAGGGCAGCCACCGTTCGGTTTATAAAGTGTGTTCCCCTATCACTGATAAGGGCTTTGGGAACTTCATATCTTCAGAAAATATGAGTTTTGAGTAATTTAACCACAACTTTGCTACCGTCTGTTTTTGTAGCAATTGCCTCTACCCATTTTGAAACGTAATCAACAACAAGAAGTATATAAATGTTACCAAAAGACGGGGGAAGTGGTTCAACGAAGTCTATGCCCCAAATGTCAAACACCTCACAGACATTTATGTTCTTTATTGGCATTTGATCACGTCTGGAAATGTTCCCCAGTCGTTGACATCTATCACAAGATCTGCAAAATTTAAAAGATTCTTTAGAAACAGATGGCCCGTAGAATCCTGCTTCAAAGATCTTTCTAGCAGTCTTTTGAGAACCAAAATGTACTCCACAGGCAAACGTGTGACAGTGTTTGAGTATGCTAAGTGATTCCATTTCGGAAACGCAACGTCTGATAATTTGATCTGAGCAAATTTTCCAAAGATATGGTGCATCCCAAACGTAATAATTGGAATCACTTTTGATTTTGTCTTTTTGAGACTTTGAAAGATGAGATGGAAGAGAACCAGTTATCAAAAAGTTTACCATATCAGTATTCCATGGTTCTTGATCTTAGATGGCATAGAGATGCTCATCCGAAAATGAATCTTGGATAATTATGCCATCCTCATTTTGAATCAGTCGGCTTAGGTGATCTACAACAAGGTTTGCTTTACCTAATTTATCTTTGATCTTAATGTCAAACTCTTGTAGCAACAGGATCCATCTAATCAACCTAGGCTTCGACTCCTTTTTGGAAAGAAAAAATTTTATAGTTGCGTGGTCAGTAAAAACAATGACCTTTGTTCTCAACAAGTATTGTCTAAATTTATCTAAAGCAAACACTATCGCCAACAACTCTTTTCCAGTGACAGTATAATTTAGTTGTGTTGGGTCTAGTGTTTAGCTTGCATAATAAATCACGTGTGGGACATTATCCCTTCTCTGTCCCAATACAGCCTCGAATGCATAGTCACTCGCGTCACACATAATCTCAAATGGTAAAGACCAGTGGTGTGGCTGGATGATAGGTGTAGTGGTCAGACGTGCTTTAAGTGTATCAAAGGCAATTCTACAGTCTTCTCAAAAAATAAACTCTACATCCTTTTGGAGCAACTCACAAAGGGGTTTTGAGATTTTTTAAAAATCTTGTGTAAAACGCCAATAGAAACCAGCGTGTCCTAAGAATGACCTAACATCTTTTACCTTTGAAGGGTATGAAAGTGTTTTATTGAGTTCAATTTTTGCCTTATCCACTTCCAAACCTTTTGCTGAGACAATATGACCGAGGACAATACCTTGTTGGACCATGAAATGACACTTTTCATAGTTTAGGACTAGATTGACCTCTACACACCTCTGCAAAACACGTTCAAGATTAGACAAGCATATATCAATTGTGGATCCATAAATAGAGAAATCATCCATGAATACTTCAATGATATTTTCAATAAGGTCAGAAAATATGCTCATCATGCATCTTTGAAAAGTGAAAGGTGCATTGCAAAGACCAAATGACATCCTACGATAAGAAAACGTGCCAAAAGGACACGTGAAGGTTGTCTTTTCTTGGTCCTCGGGTGCTATAACTATCTGGTTGTAACCAAAATAGCCATCGAGGAAACAATAATAAGAATGACTAGCTAGTCACTTAAGGACTTGGTCAATAAAGGGGAGTGGGAAATGGTCCTTACGTGTGGCGGTGTTTAATTTTCAATAATCTATACAGACGCGCTATGAATTGGTAACGCAAGTGGGGATAAGTTGATTGCAATCATTGCAGACCACAGTGATGCCCATCTTCTTAGGCATCACTTAGAGTGAGCTGATCCACTTGGAATCAGAAATAGGATAAACTATCCCCATGTCCAATAATTTAATGATTTCTTTCTTAACTACCTCCATCATGGGGAGGTTGGGTCGTCTTTGCATTTGACGACTAGGCTTAGCCTCATCTTCCATGAATATACGGTGCATACAAATTGAGGAACTTATACAGCTAGCCAACGCTCTTTGTCTGCACTCAAGTCATTTAAAATTATTACCGGTAACATCTGGTTAGGACCTAGATATGAATATCTCAAATGATCCGGTAGAATTTTCAATTCAAGCTCTGGTGGTGCCTTAATGGAGGGCACCAATTTTAAAGACGTGAGTGGAAGCTCGAAGACAGGAGATGATGCACATGACATGTATATAGATGCATGAGAAACTTCTTTAATGGTTACGCCTATTTCAGACGTGATAGTCACGTTTCAGTCAGAGAATGATGTGGTGATCTCTACGTCTGAAATAGACGTAGAGGTGAAAATCTCATCTAAATTGGCATGCATGGACAGGTGAACCGTCTCAATGGAATACAATTTCATAGCTTCATTTTCATAAGAAAATAAATCTGTGTGATGGCCTATAGGGTATCGCATGGCTCCGATAAGATCGAATTTAACCACATGACCACTGACCCCTACAGAGATGGTGCCATCACATGCATTAATAATCATATTGGATGTCATAACAAATGGTCTTCCTAAGATAATTGGAGCGGGACTCTGATAATAATCCTTTTCCATATGCAAAATATGAAAATCAGCTAGGAAGACTAAATCATTTACATGAACGTTGACATCCTCTAGGACACCGACTGGTGCAGTGGTGAGTTTATCAGCCAGTTCGATAATCACCCTGGTGTCCTTAAGTGGGCCTAGATCAAGGGCATCATATATACTTAATGGCATGATGTTAATAGATGCTCCTGTATCTATCATGGCCCTCAGACGGCGATTCCCAAAAGTTAATAAAATGTTAAACATGCCCTGATCTTTTTGTTTCATGGGCACCGTCCGAGAAAAAAGTGAAGAAACACTTTCCCCAAGCCTAAAATTATCCCCCTCCATGGTTTTTCTCTTAGAAGTGCACAATTCCTTGAGAAATTTGGCATATTTAGGCACTTGCCTAATAGCTTCAATAAGGGGTATAGTGATCTCAACCTTTTTGAAAAGGTTAAGAAGGCTTTTATCTTGCTCTGCCTTTTTGGTTTTAGAAAATCGTGAAGGATATGGCACAACAGACGAGGAAGTGTTCTTAGTAGGTGACGGTGGGGATAATACCTTAGGCTTTTCATCCATTGTCGGATGGGCATCCACCGTCTGTGTGAGCAAAGGAGGCACGATTGTATCAGAATCAGTCGGCCTAAGAGGTTTGAATTCTACCTCCTTTCCACTTCTCAATGTGATACACTGGATTGCTCACGTGGGTGCTTGAATGGTTGAGAAGGGAGTTTTCTAGAACCCTGCCCTTGCAAGGTATTTACAGAAGTAGCCAATTGGCTGACTTGGGTCTCGGGGTTCTTTATTGATGCACGTGTTTCATTTTGAAATGCCACGTTATCATTATGATGGTGAATAGATGTAGAGATGAAAGATTTTACCATTTCCTCGAATGAACCCGAATTAGACGTGGCGTGCGGTTTTATTTGTACCTTATAGGGTTGTTGTTATGGGCCAGACGGTGCAGATTGTTGTTGGCGATTAGGCATACCACCGTCTCTTTGTTGGTTCTAGTACGGCTTACTCCAATGCAGGTTGGCATTATGATGGATGTATCTTGAATTTTGTGCATCCTACTTCCACTGACCTTGGTTGGTGTATCCCTCTACAGCGTTTGCTTCCTCCGTTTGGTCATTATCTTGAAGAGAAGGGCAAGCGTCTGGCTGAGGCAGATGTCACAAGCCTTGAATTGTGGTGTTTGACCTGCAGCCATTTGTCTAACAAGAGAGGTTAGTTCGGCTATAGATTGTTCAATGTTTGAACCAACACTAACCTCATTTACCCTCCTAGTAGGGTTATTCTGTCTGACCCCAAATTGATGGGTATTAGCTGCCAGGGAAGAAATAAGCTCTTCAGCTTCACGGATGGTTTTGTTTACCATAGCTCCACCAGACGCGACGTCAATGAGGAATCAGTCTGTTAGGAAGAGTCCTTCATAAAAACATATCATTAATAGGTTCTCACTTATTTGGTGATTAGGATAGCTAGCACATAGTTGTTTAAACCTCTCCTAATACTCATGGAGAGTTTCCCTATGTTGTTGTTGGATACCGTAAATTTCTTTACGTACGGATGCAACACGGGTGGTAGGGAAGTATCTCTCAAGGAACAATGTTTGCATTTGGGTCCACGTTGTTACAAAACAAGACGGCAAACAAAAGAGCCAATCCTTAGCATTATCGGCCAAGGAAAAGGGAAATGCTCTTAATTTTACTTGCTCTTGGATTAAACCCAAGGGTTTTCAGTTAGAGCAAATCATATGGAATTCCTTGAGGTGTTTATAAGGATCATCTCCACTTCTTCCATGGAATTTGGGTAACATTTGTATAATGCCAGACTTGAATTTAAAGTCCACATCTGCTACTGGGTTTTAGATACAGAATGATTGAATAACCATTGTAGGTTATGCTAACTCCCTAAGAGTGCGTGGTCTAGGAGGTGGATTGTTCCTATTATTCCCAGGGGGAATAACAGCTTGGTTGTTGGCATTATGCAGTGGGTCCTGAGCTGCAACCTCATTCAAAGGTGGTACAACACCATTGTTACCTTCAACAATCGTGCCTAAGACTAATGTGTCAAGGTCTTTGGGTTCAGACGAATTTTTGGGCGGTGGAATCTGTTCGTAAATAAGATAAAGATCAAGATCTTATAATTGTTCTAAGTCAGATTCCTTGAGTTCTTTAAAACTCGATAGCTATTCTAGGATATTTTTCTTTTTTTTTTTTCGTGTTGTTGGCCCAACAAAGTTCATGCACAATCGCTACAGTCACTATAAGCAAAATGAATTGCTAAAAAGGCATAAAAACAAAAGATTAGAACAAGACAAAAGTTCCCCTGCAACGGCACCAAGAGTTGATCACGTCAAAATCAATCACAAATAATACCCAAGCTAGGAAGATATTACTCAAGAATGGAGTAAAGGATGAGCAAGGGGTTGATCCCATAGAGAACTTATGAGTAATGTCTAATCTTATGCAAAAATGTACTAATTAGCGAATACAATAAATCACTAATAAATCAGCCCAAAGGTGGATGGATTGAATGATTAAAATGGAAAGAAAAAAAACAAACAAGCAACGAGCAAATGAGATGTGGAGCACGTCTGATAGATCACCAAATAGATGATGAAAATAATCACAGTTAAAATGAGAAAAGAGTAGACGTGGGAATAAGTACAAATGTTAAACGTCTAACTCTAAAGCTTAACAGATTAAGCACTTCAACAAGTTTGACTATCTTGACTTAGGCAAACGCTGGACTCGGTCACTAGAACGTAAAACCTAAAGAATCACTATTGTAGTTGACCAAAGATTCGGTCACCTTATATCAACACTAGTCAGCCTATGAAAGCAAAGGTTGTCAATCTCCACCTCTACTGATTGCAGTACGAACAAGATTCGAATCAAGAACAAAATGGATCAAATCAGTGACAAAGTGATCAACCCTAGAATGCGTAAATGGAAGCTCTCGCTCACCAAGAAATCTTAGTTGATGATATCCAACTGAGGAAGCATCCAGTTGAAGGCCTCAACTAATCAGTTATACTTCTATCCTCTTTCGATTCAAGAGAGTATACTAAGGATGAATAATCGGCAAACTAATGTAGTCAAAACAAGCGAAAGAAACTTAAGTGAAATGGATGTGCAATCTTTGAAGATCAATGATTCACAAACTAAAAAGAACAGTAAAATATGTTACCAAACAAATCAGACGTGGAAAATGAAGAACACTCTGGATTCGATCACCATTAAGTGCTTAGGATTTCGCCCAATTCGTCGATACTATCATCAAGAATTGATTCAAATACCACTCTTTCGAGTCCAGGTAAAAGAAGTAATAATCGAAGAAGTAGAAGATTGAATTCCGTGAATGAATCAACCAAATCTGCAATTTAGAATCTTCCTTTTCTCGAACAGAGAATTGACCAAGAAACCAAGTAGAGAATGAATAAATCTAAATTAAGAGAACAAACTTCATAGACAAAGTTTGATTACAAGCATTCAATTTGTGATGAACTTGTTACTGTACACTTAGGCCATTAGAACTATTGATTTCTCAGTAAAAATGGCTTTAAGGTACTTGGAAAATGAGAAAATAAGAGAATACAAGAATGCTAGATTGCTTGAATGCTTAGGTGGCTCATACACTCCTGAATTAGTGATACAACCCCTATTTATAGGTTTTCTTCTCAGATTTGGGTAGTTACAGATCTACGATTGACAAGGCTTCTCTTAACTTAACGGTTGAGATGGTCTTGAGAAGTGTGTAAAATATCTGTTGAGGGTAGTTGAGAAGATTCTCCTTCTTGAAGCTTTTCTGTTGAAGATATTCCCATAGCAGCACGTGGGGAAATCCTTCTTGCAATGGAAGTTGTATTCCAGACTTTTCCTTGCTTCATACGTTTAGAATTGTTGCAGTTACATCTGGTTCAGATATTCAGACATTTTTCTTCCTTGAAGGAGACGTGGAAAGTTGTAGATGAAGTCTTCAGAGCTTTGGTAGCTCTTCCTCAGTCGTTAGATAGACTTTGATGATCTTCCTTTCTCTAATCATTGATAAGCTCCAATCAGTGGGGTCGTATCTTCTACTGTCAAAGTCATAGAAAAAATTCATAAGTAATAAGCTGGTCCGTGGTATCGTACCATGACTTATATTCAAAGTAAAGTCTATGTAATGCTGTATATGATAATACCACGGCTAATCTTATGGTGTAATACAAGATTACGTCTTGTATATGAAATACTCAAATGTGGTTCTAGGTGTAAGTAACTCAGACGTAGAAACGTCTGGTTTGAATCTAGAACTAAAATAGACGTTTGACATTGGCCAGAAGTAGACGTAGAATACGTCTGTAATACAGAATATGATAAAATGAAAGAATTATGCATGGAATGATGTGTGACCATGAATTAAGGGTCATGTATAATGTATGAACCACAAAGGTATAAATTAGATACAAAGTCAGTATAACTTATGAACAAATAAACAAAGAAAAAAGTACATAAAATGCACCTATCATGAACCTTGAACTGCCTCGAAGAATAGGTAATCACCTAGCCATGCTGCATCAATACGCATCTCAATCCCTACAATGATGCATCACTGTTGATCATAAAGCCTCCTCCCTCAGTCGGTAGTCATAGAACAGGAGCTGTGGTCAGTCTCTTCTTCAGCTCTAGGAAACTCCGCTCAGGAGCATCCATCTAGACAAACTTCACATTCTTCCGAGTAAGACTAGTCAAAGGTAGAGCTAGAGTGGAGAAGCCCTCTACAAATCGTCTATAATAACCATCCATCCCAAAGAAGCTGCGAACCTCACGAATAGTCGTGGGTCGGGACCAATTCTCAACAAATTCTATCTTCTTCACGTCAACGGAAACCCCGTCTTTGATAATCACATGTCCAAGGAAGGCAACTCTATCCAACCAGAACTCGCACTTCTTGAACTTGGCGTAGAGTTGTTTCTCCCTCAAAGTCTGCAGAGAAATCCGCAAATGCTCCCTATGCTCGTCCTCACACCGTGAATAGATGATGAAGTTGTCAATGAACACCACTATGAAGTGGTTTAAGTAGGGCTTGAACACTCTCTGCATCATGTCCATGAAAGTCGTTGAAGCATTTATGAGACCAAAGGGCACGATAGGGAATTCATAGTGACCATAGCGGGTCCGGAATGTGATCTTCGCTATGTCTCCTCCCCTGATCTTCAGCTGGTGGTACCTCGATCTCAAGTCAACCTTAGAGAACACCTGGGCCCCCTGCAACTGATCAAACAAGTCATCAATGCCTGGCAGTGGATACTTGTTGTTCACAGTTGCCCTATTAATCTCGCGGTAGTCAATGCACAACCGCATGGATCCGTCTTTCTTCTTAACAAAAAAAACGGGAGCTCCCCACAAGGACACACTATGCCTGATGAATCCCTTCTCTAACAACTCTTGCAACTTCATGTGCAATTCTTTCAATTCAACTGGCGCCATCTGATCTGGTGCTTTGGAGATCGGTTTAGTGTCTGGCACTAAGTCAATCACG